>KV010720.1:79967-98206 GCA_001598015.1 Dorcoceras hygrometricum | reverse complement strand
CCGAGGTCTTGGTTGTACTGATTAGTCCTCACGACTCGAAACGTCATTGAGACTCTACGTGATAGGCGTCTCACTTTGACCCGTTTTCCGACTCACTTGGGGTCATAAGGCGTCGGGATTGGGTGAGACCCCGATGCATGTAGGAGTCGATGCATCGTTGTCGAGGATTCACCGCTCGCAGACATGCGTGGATATCCTATGCTATCTGAGGGGATAATAGTGTATAAATCTCTGGCCAGAGTACTAGAAGTGTTTTAGGTAAATGTGTTTACCTAGTTACACTCACGATGTCACTATTCGATCTCCAAGATGTATGCATAGCTATCGGATCTATAGCGACTCTCGATTTACCAATGGTCGTTGATCTGATCGGGATATATGGATTGAAAGGACCGTACTGTACGCTAACCACGACCAACTGGTTATTGCAGGCACTATCAGTGATACCTAGGGGATCATGGGGCGATGTTGCTAGACGCTCTTACCATGATCCGATGGGCAAGTCCGGAATTGTGATTCCGGAGCCACAATGGTTGTGGGCCCATGGCTAGCTGTATCCCTGAACCATTGAGGGTCACACAAGTACTAGATTCGAGATTCCCGCACGGATACTCAGCTCAATGTGTTGAGCACGAGAAGAGGATTTAAGGAAGTGCGACTTCCTAAAAGTCAACAGGGGTCAAACCTGGGTTTCCCGCTGTTGAGGGGCAGAACGGTCATTTTGCACTGGGGTTCTGAAAAACGGTTTTTCAGATCATATTATTCAGTTTTGGAAACTGAGTCGATCGGTCCGATCTTATCGGCGATCGGAGTTACGATGAAGTCTCGGTGGTGGAGATGAACTGAATGTTCATTGTTGGACCCGGGCCCGTTGGGCCGGTCCAAGTCCAACACTTAATCTACTTAAGTAGACTTAGGAGACTTAATCAAGCAATAACTTAACCTAACCCTAAACACAAGTGGCCACCTCCTTCCCTCCTCTCTAAAGCCGCCGCCCGCCGTGCGCCGCCGCCCGTCTTCGCCAGAAAATTGTTTCCAGCCAATTCGACGAGGAGAATCCGTTCGTGATGATCTCGTCAGTCCTTCTAGTGCAGGCTGACGAAGGAGTCTCGGTTCTGGTCGTGGACCGGATTGGCGATATCTACCGCAGTCTACCGAGAAGATTCGACGTTATTGTAACTACGGTTGGAGCCAGGCACAAGTGCCAGCAAGGTAGTGGTTTTGAACCCTCTATGTATGACGATTATTGAATTGTTGTTTTTCGTATTGATCGTCTCCCGGCTTTATTCTCTGTTCTTCCGCTGCCTCGCCGGGGGGCGGATCCGGATCCCCAACAGAAAAGAGGCTGAAGTCGGCTGATGAGAGGAGTGGCTAGGGTAATTTTCGAAATTATGGTGAAGGGTGAATGAAAAGTGTACAAAAAAGCCCTTACACCTTGTTTTATTTAAGGAAATAAAAGCCCATCAATACACTAGCCCTCCTTTAATTAAAAAGGCTTAAAAACATTTAAAATTCAGACGTCAAGCCTTTAATTTTCGTAATATATGGCCTCTCAAATTTCAAAGTGCAGTAAAAGTCATAAAAATGGTCCGTATAGGCGAAAAACGGGTCCCCCTCGGTAACCGTGCATAAAATCTTATTTTTTTGGAAATTGTGCATAAAATAAAATATTTTGCTTTAAAATATGTCTAAGGGCTAAAACATAAAAATATTTTCAATTTGGTCGTCTCCGGACTCGTCCCCGCTTACGGGTCTCAAACCGTACCGTAAAGCAACATGCACAAGGTAAAGCATATAATCATCACGTAAACACATAAATGACATGCAAATCATGCTAACATAAAGTTTTCCCCCTAGTCATGCACTCATTTCTACGTAATCCGAATTTCGGGATGTTACATCTAGACTCCCCATCTACCTACCTAGCAATCCTACTCTTACCTCTCCTCGGTGGCATCTACCAAAACTCAGAGGTAAGAACAAGTAGATAGATCACAGAGGCAAATAATCAAATGACACAATCACAGAGTCAGTCAAAATCAAAACTCAAACTATGTGCCTAGACTCAAGTTTGATCAAAAGAAATGAGCTTATCCCAGTTTAAGCTCTGATACCAAAAATTTCAGGCCCGGTGCGCTAATACATCATTTAGTCACAATTATGCGGAAGCATCATAAAAATATGGGCTAAAAATTTTCGAATATGGGCCTGATCCAATATCATTCAAAATAAATTCATACTCAAATAAGAGTTTAAATCAAAACTCATACAACATACGATAAAACAAGTAGTCAATCAACTACAGATCCCCCAATAATAAAGGCGCGTGACATCCCCTGGCTCAATATTTATTTATCAATACAACTGAGACTCAAATCAAGAAGGGGATTGACCAGCTGAAGCTCCACTCTGTCCAGCCTGGTTACCTGAAGAACCTGTAATGGCGAACACCGACCAAAACAACCCAAAACAGGGAAAATAAACGAGGTCAAACCTCAGTACGAAGAGCATAATAAAAGCATCTATCATATTAGACAATGCAATATCTCAATTGTGCAATGCATGAAACGGCTAGCAAGAATCTTCGGTAGACAAGGCACAACGACTCAACTGTGCATATCTCATCAATCATCATCATCTTGTGATCTTGAGGTGCGACGACTAAGCCTACCATCACAAGGCAGTGGTATTCAGGCACGACGACTCAGCCGGCCACCACATCATAAGCAACATTGGACCTTTCAGGCGCGACGACTCAGCCGGCCGATCACAACGTGCAAATTAATTCAGCTCTCAAAGGAATCAGGCTCAATATGTATGCGTGAATGCACAGCAGACTCATGCTTAAAAATCATACATATATTTCACGCACGAAACAAATATGAGCACAGAATCATCATACAATCAACACAAGTCACAGTAGCTAATACACGAAATAAATATCCCAAAGCTGATAATAAAGCTGCTAAAATCTAGCTCAATTCGTACCTCAACAGATCTTACAAAAACAAGGGCGCAGCAACCAGCACAAGTCTACCGCCCTAACAACTTCACGACGAACTCAACAGAAGCCACTACCAGCTCAAATCTGTTAAGATATCTCAATGTCAACTCAAATCTGAACTCATACAGCTTAAATTCTAAAGCCTCGTAGCTTACTCAGCTACCTCAACTCTACAGAGCACCACTCAGCTCTCAACGAAGCTTAAAATAGAAAGAAAACACAAAGCTGCTAAAGAACAGAAGAACTTTGGGTTAACAATCGCGAAGATACATGACCACTTACAAACTGGTATCAATCGAACGCTCTATAGAAGACGAGCTCAGCGCTACTAATCTTTCTCCAAACGGCGGCGTAAAATGACGGAAATTGACGGAAATAGGGTTCGGATGAACAGTACCAATCAAGGGTTATCGGGGATGAAGATAAGAAATAGCAGGTTCGAAATACTCCAAGTTACATTCCCCAAGTCCATGCTACAGTGAAAGTCAATCACCAGCAAATCTAGATCTTATCGCTAAAACAGAAGTCCCTCAAATCTGGTCTCAGCTTTCACTCACCTTTTGACTACGCTATCTCAGATCTGACTCTCCAAACAAAACACACGCTTCTAATCATAATGATGTAGCGCTACTTAACAAAACGATGTAGCATAGGGTCCCTCTCTCACAAAATATCCCGCTAACGCTAATCCAGACTTGACCACATAAACGCTCACATCTGTTCACGCCCGCTAAACAGATTCCACTTACCAGTGTCAAATCTGAATACTCGATACGACATCGCATTGCCTCTTGCAACACCATAACTGACTAGCACCTCAAACGACAGTGTTTCGCCCCCTGCTCGCGACAATTCATGCAAACACGTGAGGGACAGATCTGAACATCCAGATTTCACTCAAATCTGAAATTCTGAAAATCACCAGGTCCTCTCATCTGGAAACCCGATAATCAGAAACTCAATTAGCTAATACTAATCCAAATCCTATTAGCTAATAAATCGTACTTAACAATTTTAGTCCTCACAGTGTAGAGGATCGGTCCTTTGGCTTATTGCTTGTTACTGCCGCCAGATCTGTCCTCATTGCATGATGTGTTTCATCTGTCTATGTTGAGGAAGTATGAGCCAGATCCTTCTCATGTGTTGCAAACTGACGAGGTGGAGCTTGATTTAACACTGAGCTATGTTGAGTATCCCTTGCAGATTTAGACAAGAAGGAGAAACTGCTTAGGAACAAGACCATTCCTTTGGTGATGGTCCAGTGGAGCAAACATGGTAGAGAAGAAGCTACGTGGGAGTTAGAAGAGAAAATACAACATGAGTGGCCTCATCTGTTTGAGTATATCTTGAATTTACTCCAGTAGCTAGTTGCTTGTTGTTATTTTCCAGTTATCTTGAACTCTTGGTTAGTAGCCTCTTGTTGCATGTTAGAGGTTACTGGTTGTATTGTGCGAAGTGTTTTTTCCAGTGTTGGTTAGTTGGTTGCAGTTTTTGTTCAGTTCTGGAGTTGTTCTTTGATTTCGAGACGAAATCTTATTTCAGTGGGGGAGCAATGTGAGACCCGAAAGATTATTGGATTAATTAAGTTAATTAATCGGGTTTTGGATAGACCAGATTTGGCATGAGCAGATCTGGGATGGACCAAATTTGAGCTGGTATGCTTGGTGAGCGTATCGGGTTTCTATATTGTGTGTTGGAACAGCTCTGGACAGTGGTAGAGTTCTACGGGGTAGTAGTCAGATTTGGAGAGTTGAGAAGTGCTAGTTGGTGGTTTTAGTTTCAGTGCTGGTTGATTGTATGTTGAATTGGTGGTGAAATCTGGTTGTCACGAAGTATTTGGAGTTCACTAATTGATATCTACGTGGGTAGTGAAATGCCGTCGTTTGGAGGAAACCAGATTTGAGATTCATTAGTTGTTAGCGCTGTGTGAATCGGCCTGGTTCGAGGGTTTGGTGTGGATCGGTTTCGGGTTGTCTAGACCATAAGGCAGTGCGATGTCGTTTTGGGTATCAATGAACGCTGGTCAGTGGTTGTGTCAGATCTGGTCATTCGGATCTGGGTGTTTTGGTTGGGAGCGATGCGACGCTGTTTAGAGAGACATGTGCATGAATTAGTTAGAGTGTGGTGCAACGTCGTTTGGTAGTAGCGCGCTAGTTTAGCGTATGGTCCAGATCTGGCGTGGTACTCAAATATGAGTGGGTATCAGCTTAGAGCCAGTGTTGTCGATGGTTACTGTTCATCATATTTGGGGAATTTAAGTTGTATTTATAGGAGACTTTGATTGTGGTCTCGCAATTATTTCCCCGACACTTAGAAAAATTTCCCGTAACCTTACCATGTCGTGATATCCTAGTTATTGTTCATCGAAGCTTATATTCTTCGACTGTCGGCGGTAGAAGACTCAGATTGGAGCAAGAGTGGTAGCGCTGGACTCCTCTTGACAAGGCGTCTCTTCTTATACCTCTTTAGAATGCTTGATTTAAGCTAGAAGAAGATCACGAAAGGAGCTACCTTGTGTAGTCTGTTAGCATTTCGGCAGATTTGCTTTTCCGTTCAGGTAGTGCTTTAGGGTAAGAGCTAGATCCTCCCTTAAGCTTCGTTTGGAGCTGTCTGTTGTGCTAGAATGGTAGGATGGAGCTGGTGGAGCTCGTAGCTCCCAGTTCGTAGTTCTGTGCCACTGTCCCTGAGTTTTGTCATTGTTGTTTGGCCAAGCAGGTGGCGGATTTGAGTTGCTCGGGACTCTGTTGTGGTAATTGTAGCTCAGAAAGCTAAGGTACGGATTCGAGCGTGTATTACAGCTTTGAGATACCATGGATATATGTGTATGTCTGATGTTATGTTTATGTTGCAAGCTGTTGCATTTGCATACACGCATTTCATTCTTGAGCTCAGATCTTGTTAGCCGTTCTTTGCTATGCTGTTGTGGTAATTGTAGCTCAGAAAGCTAAGGTACGGATTCGAGCGTGTATTACAGCTTTGAGATACCATGGATATATGTGTATGTCTGATGTTATGTTTATGTTGCAAGCTGTTGCATTTGCATACACGCATTTCATTCTTGAGCTCAGATCTTGTTAGCCGTTCTTTGCTATGCTAATCTGTAAGTACCAGGATGCTTGTATTGAGGACGGGCGGCAATACCGTGCTCCTCATCTCCCTGCTGGGTTATTGTAGCCACTATGATCCGAGTGGAAAGCTACCACATCTCATGAGTTGGGCAACAGCAGGCTGAGTGATTTGTTATGCATCTGGTACCGTGTGTTGGGACGAGTGGATAGATACCATGCTCTCACACACATCGTGGCCACTATCTTCCATTCGATTATATCAGTTGATGAGCTGTTCTTGAGTTCATTTGGCTCCCTACTTTGGTTGTAGCCTGCGGCTGTGGTTTTCTACTATTCTCATGCATAGCACGTGCTATATCTGTTGCTATCTATCTGTTGTTTATATTGCTCTCCGTACTAGGGTTTGACCCCATGTCCCTCTGGGGCTGGATTGTTTGTTTGTCTGTGTGTTGTTCAGGTTATCCAGGTTTCTCAGTTGGTCGTGAAGATGGCCCAGCTGGAGGTGCCCCGGGAGGTGGATAGAGTGTCCTAGTTATGTATATTATATATATTAGGCAATAGAGCAGCCTTCTGGGAATACCCCGTAAGGATGTGATGTTCTATTGTTGATTTGGGTTGTACCCTGTTAGGGAGTCACTCTATGCTTGTATTTGTTATTGTATCTGCTTTGGTTTTCTGTTGTTGTAAAACCAATATTTTGAGTATCGATCTATTTTTAAAGTATGATTTTCTATGTCAGGCCAAAGCGAAAAATTTTAGCCACTTTTTAAATGCTTCCGCGATTGTATTTTGCGTGGTTAACTCTGTGTTGTGCACCGGGACTGACATAAAGTATGGAAATAACGAATACATGCAGTACATGTGTAAACTGAATAGACTAAAACATACTTAAAAACATTTAAAGGAAGTGATATTTAACATAAACTTTTCTCAGAACTGTGGTTGTAAACCACTCTTGTTTCAGTTCTTATTTTCTGAATGAGATATGGCGCAGAAGCTCTCATTGAAATCAGGAACTGGGCAATAAATCCCATGCTGTACAGTTTGAAGGGACACAATGGTTCGTCAACCAACATCCTCACCCTTCCTATGTGAAGGGGCATACTGGTTCGTCAGCCAGCGTCCCCATTGTGAGGAATAAGATTTTATATTAGTGATTAATCGAAATTGATTTGGGATTTATCGCGTAGATTTGAGGGTTTTGCGAGAGAAATCTGATTCCAGTTGAATTTCAGACATTACTGTAGCGAGAGAATAATGCGTCATCGTTTCGCTATTCAGTAGTAGCGTTTGAAGAGGTATCTGCTGGCAGCAAGTGCACGGGTGAGAGGATTAACAAGAACGCGACACGTGTTGGTCAACCTTTCGGTGTTTACTGCTGATGTAGAAGCGCTATCAGCTGTTGCGTTTGTGAGGAAGCGTTTGAAGAGGTATCTGCTGGCAGCAAGTGCACGGGTGAGAGGATTAACAAGAACGCGACACGTGTTGGTCAACCTTTCGGTGTTTACTGCTGATGTAGAAGCGCTATCAGCTGTTGCGTTTGTGAGGAATTGATTTAGTCAGGCGACCAGCTGTTGGTTTGAGTGACTAGCTGCTGATGGTGAAGCGACGTTGTTTTGATAAGTTGGAACGCAGCGTTTTGGGTGCAACGCTTTTGATCAGCTGTTGGCAGCGAAGGTGACGTGTTCTTTACGTCGTCGTTTGAATTGTTTAGCGTGACCAGCTGTTAGTTGTTTAGAAAGGAATCTGTCGTCAGCTGTTGTAGCGCTGCGGCGTCGTTTTGATTAGTTGATGCGGAGTCGTTTAGATGTTGCTTTGTGAATGCAACGTCTGATGGTTGCTGCTGGTTTCGTTGAGAGGAAAAGCTGGTTTCTATTGTAAGATTCCTACTGTAGCAACGTCTGATAGATTAAATCAGCAGCTGTTGTACGGAGTTATATAGACAAGTGTTGATTGACACTTAGAATTATTTAGAGCCCGATATTCCTTATCTACATATTCAACCCTCGTTTTAGCTACTGTTCACCGTAACTCTTTTCCCGTTGATTGCCGCCGTCCTCCGCCGTTGTTTTGAGAGATTTTGGTGGCGCTGGATTCCTGGTGAGTGGCTCTTTAGATTGTTACCCCGTTGAGGCTCGCGAAGTTGCTGGTTTCTTCGTACAGTGGAACTCGATAGTTCTTTCGCTAGTTTCAGCCTCTGGATAAGAATTTCCTGTCGTTCTAAGCTTAGTATGAACTGCTAGTACTTTGTTTAGAAGTAGAACCGGAGTTAGGTTCTTGGCCGTAGGAAATATTGTTGAGAAGTTCAGATTTGAACTAGTCATGAGTTAATTATTGAGTTTCCTTAACATATTTGAGGTTCTAGGTGCATCCTGCCGTGATCGCCATAGCAGAAGGAAGCTGACTTGCTTCAGTTGTTTGTGCCCTGCCTTTGTAAATCTGTTGAGGTAGAAATCAGCCGTTGAAGGTACGAATTGAGCAGATTTAACAGCTTTGAGCGTGGACATGGCTGTGATTGATGTTATGAAATCTGCTGATGTGATTCTGTGCTTTTACGTGATACAGTTTTGTTGAATTGTTTGAGTCGTACATTCTGTTTTCACGTATTGAATTGTATGCATTGAAAATTGAATATTGATTTGGCATACATACATACATCTTGAACCTGATTGACAGATTGATTGATGACCTGATTGAGAGCCACGTTGTGACTGGTCGACAGATGTGTCGTGCCTGAAAAGTCCAATGCTATCATCGGAGTGGTTACTGCCGGATTCGAGCGTCTACCACCAAGCTGTGATGGGTTGACGGGCTCTGAAGATCACGGACCGATGATTTCCCCGGTTGATACACCGTGCGGGTATAGAGGCTGATTATGATGATTTTCCAGTTGATACACTGGTCTAGCTATCCAATCCTTGATAGCCCTCATGCATTTCATATCATTGATTATAGCATGTTGCATGATTAGCTGTTTTGATAGCTCTTAGTACTGAGGCTTGACCTCGTATTTATTTTCCTGCTTTTGTGTTGTTTGGGTCTGTGTTACCCATTTGCAGGATCTTCAGGTAACCAAGCTGGACCGAGTGGAGTGCCAGCTGGTCGATCCCCGTTTCCTTGAGTCCCAGTTTATTTTATGATATGTATTGAACCGGGGGATGCCCCGTGTTTTATTGTATTGGGGATCTGTATTTGATTTGAGTCTTGTTGTAACCTGTTTTATATGAGTTTGAGTTAACTCGTATTTTGATTATGAATATTTTGAATGATGATTTTGAGTTCAGGCCCAAATGATTTTGAAAAATTTTTAAGCTCTATTTTATGCTTCCGCTATTATGTGCTTATTTGTACTGTAATCTTGAGTGATTAGCACGGGGCCTGACACTCATCCTTCCTGGGCAGACCGTCTGTTATCTTTGCCATAAATCATAAAAACATCTTTTAAAACATTATGATATATGACAGGGAAACTTCTGTCATTCCTCCTTCGTCAACTTGCCATATATCATTAAACATTTTCTCCACTGAAACTTTTCTCTGATCTGAATATATCACTGTACATATAGGTTTTATTCTACAAAACTCTTTTAATGTTCGAAAGCTACTGTGAGTACATAGGAATTCAATCGGATAAGAAATTTGAATCCGCTCAGGCTATAAATACGAATAACGAATAGAAGAGCTCTAAGCTAATGAACTATCTCTTGAATTTGGTATAAATTAGGACATATTAGAGTATACCTTCAAATCAAACTAATCGAATGAAGGATTAAACCTGAGTTTACAGTAGTATCAAGAGTGGACCTAAGCTGAACCTGCTCAGCTCGGAGTATCAAACATATCGTGATATTAAACTAACTCAGAGTAGGAAAAGAGATATGGGTATTTGGTCAACTCAGATTAAGAAAATTCAACACAACTTAAATGAGCAGACTAAATTACGATGATCAAACAAATTCAACTCAGCTTAGACAATGAAATCAGATCACGGATTCAAAACAGCTCAGGAAAATAAATTAGATCACAACTTAAGATCATCTCGGACAAATAAACAGGTCACAAACTTAGCTCGATAACTTTTAACATTTTTGAAGATTTCCTTAGTCTGATGAAAAAAATATCTAATGAAACATCCAGAAACATAATCTCGATGAGACCCAAAAGATTTTTGGATTAATTGAGTTAATTAATCGGGTTCAGCATAGACCAGTTTGGTGCGAACAGATCTGGGATGGACCAGCTTTGGGCTGGTATGCTTGGTACAGATTCGGGGAGTTGAGAAATGCTGGTTGATGACTTCGGCTTTGGTGTTGGTTGATTGGAATCAAGGTTAGAGGTCAAATATGGTTTTCTCAAAGTATTCAAGGTGCGCTAGCGAATGTCCTGCGCGGGTAGCGAAACGCTGTCATTTGGTAGAATTCAGATTTGAGATGCGTGCGTTGTTAGTACTGTGTGGATCGGCTTGGTTTGTAGTTTAGCGTAGACCGCTTATCTAGATCGGAAGGCGGTGCGAAGCCGTTTTGGGTATTAGTGAGCGCTGGTTAGTACTTGTGTGAGATCTGGTCATTCAGATCTAGATCACGGTGCGACATCGTTTTGCGATAGCAGATTTGGTACGAGCGAGTGACGTGTACCAGTGGAATAGTGGACTTCGGTGCGACGTCGTTTTGGAGGAAGTTCATATCTGTTTTAGTGTAAGGTTCAGATCTGGAGTGGTACTCAGATCTGAGTGGGAATCATCTTTGAGCCTATATTGTCGGTGGTTACTGTTCATCAGATTTGGAAGACTTAAGTTGTATTTATAGAGGACTTTGACTGGTCTCGCCATTATCTTTCCCGACACTTAGAATTATTTCTCGTGAGCAAACGTTGTCGCGATACCCTAGCTACTGTTCACCGAAGCCTATCTTCTTCGATTGCCGACGGTAGACAGCTCCGATGGAATCAAGAGTGTAGCGCTGGACTCCTCTTGCTAAGGCGCTTCGTTCTGTACCGCTTTTGGAGGCTTTGGGTTAGTTTGAAGAGGATCGCGAAGGAAGCTACCTTGTCTAGTCTGTTAGTATTTGAGCAGATTTTCTTTTCCGTTCAGGTAACGCTCTGAGCTAGTGATAGATCCTCCCTTATGCTCTGTTTAGAGCTGTCTGTTGTGCTAGAATGATAGGATAGAGCTGGGTGGAGCTCGTAGCTCCCAGTTCGTCTGTGTTACTGTCCCTGAGCTTTGTGTTGTATTGGTTCATCAGGTTTCAGATCTGTGTGCTCGGGACCTTGTTGTGGTAATTGTAGCTCAGAAGGTTAAGGTACGGATGTGAGCTTGTTTTACAGCTTTGGATTGAGCATGGATATTTATGTGTGTTTCTGTGTATGCTCTGTGCTGTTATTGCTTGCTTCTGCCCTGTGTTTATTGTTGCAAGCTTCTGTATCAGCATACACGCATTTTCCAAGTTGAATTCAGATCTTGTTAGCCGTTCCTTGTCTTGCTAACCTGTGTGTACCAGGATGCTTGTATTGAGGAGGAGAGGCAATACCGTGCTCCTCATCTCCCTGCTGGGTCGTTGTTAGCCGCTATGAGCCGAGTGGGTAGCTCCCACGCCTCATGAGTTGGGCAACAGTGGGTTGATTGATTTGTTATGCATCTGGTATTGTGTGTTGAGACGAGTGGGTAGCTCCCATATACTCACACACGTAGTGGCCACAATCTTTCAGTTGATCTGTATCAGTTGTTGAGCAGTTTCTTGAGATCATTTGGCTCCCTGCCTTAGGTTGTAGCCTTGATTTCTTGCATAGCATCTGCATATTATCTGTTGCTATCTATTAGCTATTTTTCAGTTTCTCTCCGTACTGGGGTTTGACCCCATGTCCCTCTGGGGCTGGTTGTTTTGTTTGCCTGTGTGTGTTTCAGGTTATCATGGTTTCTCAGCTGGTGGTGGAGTTGATCCAGCTGGTAGCGCCCCGGGAGGAGGATATTGTGTCCCATTTATATATATTATATTTATGTTACGATGTATTGTATCTATGTTGAGCGAGAGACTCATCATGGATCCTTTGGCTGTTGATTGGGAGTCACTCAATGCTTGTATGTTAGTTCGTGTTGTGAGTGTTGTAGTTGGTTTTCGATTGTTGTAAAACCAGTATTTTGGATATCAATGTATTTTTAAATTATGTTTTCTAAGTCAGGCCAAAGCGAAAAATTTTAGCCACTATTTTAAATGCTTCCGCTATTGTTTATTGCGTGTTTAACTCTGTGTTGTGCACGAGTTCTAACATTTTTGGTAATAAGAGCTTAAACTGGGATAAGCTCGAATTCTTTTGATCACACTTGAGTCTAGGCACAGTGTTGTTTGTTGCATGTGCATGACTATGTGATTTATTTGCTACGTGATCTTACTATTCTGGTGATCTCGTAGATGCCGTCGAGACGTAAGGGTAGAGCGAGAGGACAGATTTCGGAAGATTCCGAGGGTCAGAACGATGAGGTCCAGCGTAGTATTCCTGGTCGTAGGCGTACTAGGCAGATTGATGATGAGGTAGATGTGCTGGCAGCTTGTGTGGATGAGATGGAACTAATCATGGCGAGGTTTCAGCATATGAATCCTCAGACTTTCGATGGTGACGAGAGTAGTTCCGATGCTGAGTCTTGGCTGTAGCACATTACTGGACTGTTTGACCGAGTGCGCTATGATGATGAGCACAGACTGAGTTTGACGACGTTCCAACTGAGGAAGAAGGCAGAGCGCTGGTGGAGAGGTGCTTCCCGAACTCTTGAGGAGACTGGTGCCGGGATTACTTGGGATAGTTTCTGTACGGCTTTCCTCCAAGAGTATGTTCCGGAGTCTTATGTGAATGCCCGGGAGCGTGAGTTTGACAACTTGGTTCAGGGAACCATGTCGGTGGGTGAGTATGCTCGAAGGTTTTCTTCTCTTTTGGCTTATGTTCATCATGTGTCTGGCCGGGAGAGGGCAAAGAGGAACCATTTCTTGGAAGGGCTTAATGAGGATTTGTACTCCTTGGTGTTGACGAGTTCACCTACCAGTTATGCGGACGTGGTGGACAAGTCAATGGACATCGAGGAAGGGTTGAGGAACCGGAGGTCTCGGGTTCAGCCTCCAGCGGTGCAAGGTTCACGTCCCAATGTTCCAGGGGCGCAACCTCCCCAGTTTACCCAGTCATCTCAGCAGCAGCCCCAGCAGTCAGCTCAACAGTCTGGACGCCACAGGTTTAGGCCTCGTGGTCATCAGTTCAAGAAGAAGCAGGGTTCTAGTTCTTCTGGCTCTGGTAGTTCTAGTAGCAGCAGTAGCCCTAGGGCCATATTTTGTAGTCACTGTGGAGGCAAACACCCCTCGGCGTAGTGTACAGGTGTTCATGGTGCTTGCAATAATTGTGGGTAGTATGGACATTTTGCGAGAGTGTGTCCATTGGCGGGATCTCAGCACACCGCAGCCCCACCTCATGGTCATGCTGGTGGATCGTCTAGAGGTCGTTCTTTTCCTGCTCCGCAGCATAGGTTGGGAGAGCCTCAGTATAGTCCGTTCCAGTAGCCTGGTCCTTTGCGGTTTGGGCAGTATTCTCAGCCTAAGTTCTCAGGACCTCAGTTGCCTAGGTGAATGCCATGACAAGGGAGCAAGCTGAAGGCACGCCAGGAGGAGTGATTGCAGGTACTTGTTCTGTCTTTGATTTTCCTCCACGTGTATTGTTTGATACTGGAGCATCACATTCGTTTATAGTTGATGCATTTGTGGTTGAGCATGGTTTGCATACCACATCTTTGTGTGATGTTGTTTCTGTTGCGACTCCTGTTGGCGCGAGCCTGTACTCCCAAGAGATCTTGTTGAATGGCATTCTTAGGTTTGGTGAGAATGTGTTAGTAGCGAACCTGATTCGGTTAGTGATGTGGGATTTCGACTTCATTGTGGGAATGGACGTGTTGTCGAATTTTAGGGCCATCGTGGATTGTTTCCATGGCGTTGTGCCTTTTCGGCCTTAGTATGGCGAGAAATGGAATTTATATGGCCACAATTCCCAGTCAAAGATTCCTTTGGTCTCTGTCATTGAGATGTTTAGACTGTTGTCGTTGGAGAACTCTGAGTTTGTGATTTATGCCCTTGATGTTTCTCGGGAATCATGGATAGAGTTGAGCGATGTTCCGATTGTTTGAGAGTTCCCTGATGTGTTTCTGGACGAGATTCCTTGATTCCCATCGAGACGAGAGATTGACTTCAGGATAGAGTTGGTGCCAGGGATAGACCCGATTTCGAGAGCCCCTTACCGGTTGGCGTAAGCTGAGTTGAAGGAGCTCAAGGATCAGTTGTGTGATCTTTTGGAGAAGGGATTTATAAGGCCGAGCATGTCGCCTTGGGTAGCTCCGATTTTTTTTGTCAAGAAGAAGGATGGATCTATGAGGATGTGTGTGAATTTTCGGCAGCTGAATAAAGTGATGATCAAGAACAAGTATCCGTTGCCGAGGATTGATGACTTGTTTGATCAGCTGCAAGGATCGGCAGTGTACTCTAATATTGATCTGAATAAAGTGATGATCAAGAACAAGTATCCGTTGCCGAGGATTGATGACTTGTTTGATCAGCTGCAAGGATCGGCAGTGTACTCTAATATTGATCTACGATCTGGTTATCATCAGTTGCGGATTAGAGACGCTGATGTGTCGAATATGGCTTTCAGGACTAGATATGGGTCATTATGAGTTTTTGGTGATGCCGTTTGGATTGACGAATGCTCCTGCTGTCTTCATGGATTTGATGAATCGCGTCTTCAGTGAGTACATCGATCATTTTGTGATTGTGTTCATAGATGACATCTTGGTGTATTCGAAGAACTTCATGGAGCATAAGGAACACTTGAGATTGGTGTTGCAGAAACTGAGAGACTCACAGCTTTTTGCGAAGTTCAGCAAGTGTGAATTCTGGTTGGATAAGGTAATCTTTTTGGGTCATGTCATGTCTACAGAAGGTATTTTGGTGGATCCTAGTAAGGTCGAAGCAGTACTTAACTGGGAGCGACCTAGGAATGTTTCAGAGATCCGTAGTTTCTTGGGTTTGGCTGGCTACTATAGACGTTTCATTGAGGGGTTTTCTTCGATAGCCAAGTCAATGACGTAGTTGACCCGAAAAGATGGAAGATTTCTGTGTACAGATGTATGTGAGTCGAGTTTCCAATTGCTCAAAGAGAAGCTAACTTTTGCGCCTGTGTTGGCCTTGCCTTCGGGTTTAGGTGTTTATATGGTTTGTTCGGATGCTTCGCTTAATGGATTGGGTTGTGTGTTGATGCAGAATGGTCTAGTCATTGCGTATGCGTCTCGTCAATTGAAACCGCATGAGCCTTGATACCCAGTTCATGATTTAGAGTTGGCAGCCGTGGTCTTTGCCTTGAAAATTTGGCGCCACTATCTGTATGACGAGCAGTTTGTGGTGTATACAGACCACAAGAGTCTTCAGTATCTATTTTCTCCGCCAGATTTGAATATGATACATCGTAGATGGATGGAGTTGCTTAAGGATTTTGATTGTGAGATCCAATATCAGCCTGGTAAAGTGAATGTAGTTGCTGATGCATTGAGCATTAAGGCTCAAGTGGCGATGCTGGATTCGTTGCAGATTTCGAAGGTCCATGAGCATCTAAGCACTACTGGTTGGCATTTATACCCAGGAGAGGATTATGTTGTGGTTTCTTCTTTTCAAGTTGAGCCACAGATTGTTTCGAGCATTAGAGCAGCTCAAAGGACAGATCCATCTATTCATGAGTTGAAGTTGAAGGTTAGAGCTGGACAGTTGGAAGACTATTCTGTCACGTCTGATAGTTGTTTGAGATTTCGTGGCAGGTTGGTAGTGCCAAATCTGATAGATTTGAAGGAGGAGATCTTGAGAGAAGCACACTGCAGTAGATATAGTGTCCATCCTGGTGCAAGGAAGAGAAGCACACTGCAGTAGATATAGTGTCCATCCTGGTGCAAGGAAGATGTACCATGCCTTGAAGCCGCACTTCTGGTGGGCAGGTTTGAAGAGTGATGTTGTGATTTTGTTGCGCGTTGCTTGAATTTTCAGCAAGTTAAGACAGAAAGGATGAGACCTGGTGGTTTATTGCAGAGTTTAAAGGTGCCCCAATGGAATTGGGAGCACGTAGCTATGGATTTTGTAACCCATTTGCCTCGTTCCAGCATAGGTTGGGATGCCATTTGGGTTGTTATTGATAGATTGTCGAAGTCTGCTCACTTCATTCCCTACAGTATGACGTATTCTTTGAGGAAGATGGTGAAGTTGTACATAGATTTCGTGGTGCGATTGCATGGTGTGCCTGTGACAATTGTTTCAAGGATTCATCCGCTGAAACCTCTCCATAATTAGTTCCATCTCGTCTACACGGGCTGCCAACACATCCACCTCGTCATCAACCTATCTAGCGTGCATACGAACGGGAATACTACGCTCAATTTCCTCATTCTGACCCTCTGATTCTATTGGGATCTGCCTTCTAGCTCTACCCCTACGTCTAGGCGACATCTACGAAGACACTAAGAGGGTAAGATCACACAGCAAATATCACGTAGTCAAGCACACGCGACAAGCAACACAGTGCCTAGACACAAGTATGATCAAAAGAATTCGAGCTTATCCCAGTTTAAGCTCTGATACCAAAAATGTCAGGTCCGGTGCACAAAATATAGATAAATACGCAAATCACAACCGCGAAAGCATTTTAAAAAGTGGCTAAAATTTTTCGCTTTGGCCTGACTTAGAAAACATAATTTAAAAATACACTTATACTCAAAATATCGGTTTTACAACAACCCCAAAAGCTGAACACCAGCATCTGCATCTAACAATTACAAGCATCGAGTGTCTCCCAAACAACATAATCTCAAATAATCAATAGAACATCAACACGAGGCATTCCCCGACGACGACTCTAATACATAATCATAAAATATAAATAACTGGGACACTCTATCCATCTCACGGGGCCCCACCAGCTGAGTCTCCTCCACGACCAGCTGAGAAACCCGGGTAACCTGAACAACACATAGACAACCAAACAACCAGCCCCATAGAGACAGGGGTCAAACCCCAGTACGGAGAGCAAACCAAAACAGAAAATAGACAGCAACAGATATAAATGCACATGTTATGTATGGGAACAGCAGGATTCAAAGGCAACAGGCTACAAACGAATCGGGAAGCCAAGGGAGCTCAAGGACCAGCTCAACAGCTGTCAATCAGATCGAATGAATGGAAGTGGCCACGAAGCATGGGAGAGTGTGGTAGCTATCCACTCGTCTCCACATACTGTACCAGAAGCAGCAACAAGATTACTCAACCTGCTGTTGCCAAAAATGAGAGCGTGGTAGCTATCCACCCGTCTCATAGTGGCTAACAATTAGACCAGCTGGGATATGACGAGCACGGTATTGCCGCTCGTCCTCAATATAAGCATCCTGATACACACGGGTTAGCACAACAGCAGACGACTAAAAAGATATGATCTCAACAAGGAAAATTCGTGTATGTAGATACAACAGCTTGCAACCACTAGCACATAATAGAGGCAAGCAATAACAACACGATAGTATACACTGCACAACATACCAGCAAGCATACATACATATCCATGCCTATCCCAAAGCTGTAATACAAGCTCAAATCCGTACCTTAGCTTATGTGCTACAATTACCACAACAGGGGTCCCGAGTAACTCAGATCTGAAACCTGTTTAGCCAACAACAACAACAACAACTCAGGGACACTAAGCACAGAACTACGAACTGGGAGCCACCAGGTCAACCCAACTCTAGCCTATCCTTAGAACACGATAGCTGGCTCTAAATGAAGTATAAGGTAGGATCTAACACTTACTCGAAAGCACTACCTGAACGGAAGAACCAATCGACCGGAACGCAAACAGATAACACACACGTTCTTCTTCTAGCTCACCAAAGTCTCCAAAAGAGGTAGTAATGGAAGCGTCTTGGCAAGGGGAACTCAACGCTACCAATATGGCTCCAATTAGAGTTGTATATCGCCGGAAATCGGAAGAAATAGAATACGGTGAATAGTAAGGGTTTCGCTATAGTAGAAGGTATGTTTACGGGGAGATATTTCTAAGTGTTGGAGAACAATGGCGTACGTCTGGTCAAAGTCCTCTATATATATATATATATGTAT
>KV010720.1:63070-79703 GCA_001598015.1 Dorcoceras hygrometricum | reverse complement strand
ATATATATATCTTAAACTCAGAGCTCAAAGCTGGTACCAGTTCAGATACGAGTGCTACACCAGATTTGGATTTCTCTTCGTTATCTCCAAACGATGACGCATAGGAGTCCCGCTCAAAATGACCAGTGCCATGTCCTCTCTCTCCTAGCTGGCATAAACAATTCCTCGCGTACACATTAACCAGCTCGAAACCAGATTTGGTTTCTCAAAACGGCGTCGCACCACAATCAGCTCTCTGCTTAACCAGCTGGTGCACCCACAGCTCACACTCGCTAAACAGGTCATGTTTCCCCCAGATCTCACACCCAGAACAGCACTCGCGCACACCTTCAGATCTTACATAAACCGATTCATATGAACCACGCCGGTCTACACTAAACCCTCAAACCAGGCCGGCCTGTACAGTACTACCAGATATATTCCCTCTCAAATCTGTTTTCTTCCAAAACGATGTCGCTCCACTATCAACTCGAATATCTTGCGACGACTATTTATACACATCCAACCATCCAGTTCAAACCCGATTAATTATCCAACTCAGACCGTTCTACGAAAACTAACTCAGTGCTGATCCACGCACCGACCATCTCTCACAAGATCTGGTCTCGCCGAACCATTTGATCTATCTCGAATATTCTCTCAAATCTTTCGGGTCTCACAGGGTCAGCAGAGGCCACAGCAGCAGGGGACTACTGCCCCTAGACCTGGAGGGATACCGATGTGTCAGGTGTGCCATAAGAATCATACAGGACAGTGCATGGCGGCTTCAGGCAGGTGTTATCATTGCAAGGAGCTGGGGCATATCTCTAAGGAATGCCCTAGGAGGCTGCAGATCCAGATACGACGTTACTCGCAGGTATTTTACTTTAGAGATTTCCATCGTCCCCGTGCTTTGACATGTTGGTATTTGCGTGTTTTAATATTGCATGCTAAGTAGAGCACTGCTAGGAGATTCTATGCCTTAGTTGCTGAGTTGATACAAGTAAGAACTGTATATCTTCTAGAACTTGCCTTGAGAACTTAGACGGCTAGGACTAGCGAACATAGAAATATGATAGGCATCTAAACTATTTAATGGGATCTAGTTTGATTGTAAACGCGTGCCTGTGTGACGTTTTGTATTTCAGGCGAGATTTATGTGCTAGGTGTCACTATCCTCGCCTTGTTAGACTCTGGGGCGACTCACTCGTTTATTTCGAGTGCGTTCACACAGAGGATGTGTATTTTTCCGGAGAGCTTGGGTGTATCTCTCTTCATGAAGGTACCGTCAGGAGAGGAGTTGACGACGACCAACGTTGTTCAGGGATTGACAATGATGTTCCAGGATCATGCAGTCAGGGCCGACTTGGTCGTTTTGCCGATGTCAGGATTTGACCTCATCCTAGGTATGGACTAGTTGACGGAGCATGGAGCAGTGATTTATTTCCAATAGAGATCAATGATGATCAGGCCGCCAGGGCAGGAGAATTTCTTATTTGAGGCAGTGAGGAGACTGCGGAGTCCCAGATTCATATCCTTTCTACAGGCCAGGAAGCTACTTGAGCTTGGATGTCAAGCGTTCCTGGCCAGTGTTACCACTACTGGAGGTTCAGCAGGCCCTTAACTGTCTGATGTGGAGGTAGTCAGGGACTTCTCAAATGTTTTCCCTGATGATGTTATGGGAGTTCAATCGGAGCGAGAGGTGGAGTTTGCGATCGAGCTGATGCCAGGTACAGTGCCTATCTCTAAGGCACCGTATCGATTGGCTCCTACAAAGATGAAGGAGCTGAATGAGCAGATTCAGGAATTGCTCGATAATGGATTCATACGCCCTAGCTTTTCTCCATGGGGCATGACAGTTCTGGTTGTGAAGAAGAAGGATGGCAGCATGAGATTTTGCATAGACTACCAAGAGTTGAATCGTGTGACAGTGAAGATGTCAGGCCCCGTGCTAATCGCACAAGATTAGAGCACAATTAAGCACATAATCACGGAAGCATAAATCAGGGCTTAAAAATTTTTCGAAATAGTTTGGGCCTGAACTCAAAACATACATTCAAAATATCAATACTCAAAATATGAGTTAACTCAAACCCATACAAAACAGGTAACACAAATCTCAAATCAATAATAGATCCCCAAATACATAGAATCACAGGGCATCCCCCGGTTCAATACATAATAAAATAGACTGGGACTCAAGGGAACGGGGATCGACCAGCTGAACCTCCACTCTGTCCAGCTTGGTTACCTGAAGATCCTGCAAATGGGCAACGCAGACCCAAACAACACAAAAGCAGGAGAAGAAATACGAGGTCAAGCCTCAGTATGAATAGCCATCAAAACAGCTAATCATTCAACATGCTATAAATCAATGCTATGAAATGCATGAGGGCTATCAAGGATCGGATAGCTAAACCAGCAAATCGACTGGCAAATCATCTCAAGTGAGCCTCTATGCCACGCACAGCAAATCGGCCGGTGGAAATCATCGGTCCGTGATCATCAGGGCCCGTCAGCCAATCCCAGCTCGGTGGTAGACACTCGAATCCGGCAGTCATCACTCCGATGATAGCGTTGGACCTTTCGGGCACGACACATCTGTCGGCCAGTCACAACGTGGCTCTCAATCAGGTCATCAATCAATCTGTCAATCAGGCTCAAGATGTATGCATGTATGTCATTCATAAATCAATGCTCAATGCATACAAGTCATAATACGTGAAACAGAACATAAATCAATCAATAAAACACATTCTGCTCACGCAAATACAGCCATCAAAATCAACCAGATTTCACAGCCTGAAATATACGCATGCTCAAGCATCAAAGCTGTCCAGAGTTGCTCCAATTCATACCTCAACAGCTTAATTCTACCTCACTGATTCGAATAGGGCACGGCAACTCACGGCCTAAGCGAAACAGATCCCTACTGGCTTCGGCAATTCACGGCAGAAGGTCCTGGAAGCTGAAATCTGTACAAAGTAGCTAATATCTTAGCTCAAATCAACCACAAATTTGAACCTCAAAGCATTATAGCCTACGGTCGAAATTCTAGATTCACAAGCTAAGCTATACAAGTTCTACCGAAGCTTAAACCGCAAGATCTACTCACCAAAAGGCTCGAAAAGAGCTAAGGGATGCGCGGTCAGATTTCTCCATAAATCGTCGTACACCAGCAGCTTCACGCTCTCTTCCTCAAGTCGTTCAACAGCCTCAAATGGGTAGTAATCGAAAGAGCTAAACGAGGGGAGTTCAGCGCTACCAAAATCGTCAAAAACAAAGGCTGGAAACGACGGGGATCGACGGGAGAAATGTTCGAATGAACAGTGTCGGTCGAGGGTTTCAACAGAGATGAGGATAAGAAATATCGGGTGGAAAATGTTCCAAGTGTTGCTCAACACTTGCATTTAAATCCTCTATTCAATCTCTATCGAACAAGACAGATCCCGACTAAAACAGATTCCTGCATCATTATATAGCGCCAAACAGATTCCTCAACCAGCGCTCATATCCATCAGATTCCAGCGAACAGCGCTTAAAACCCCTCAGATTTCATAGCGCTAATGCTAACACTCGCGCGCTAAACCAAACGACATCTGAACGCTGCAACGTTAACATACATCAGATCTCTCAGCGCTCGCACAAGTTCGATCACGCTAAGCTCTAGTTAGTCAAAACGACGACGCATCTGGGACATCTGAAACCAACATTAGCGCTCACCGCTGATCAGATCTCTCCATGCATTGGTAAGGCACTACATCAAACGACGTCGCTACAACTTAACAAAACGACGCAGCATCCCTAACACATGTTGACCAACGTTGACATCTGCTCTTGTCCACACGCTAGCGCTAACAGATCTCTCGCTACTCTCCAGCTGCGTTGACTAATCGTTGAGATCTGATTACGCCAACCACAAGAAACTGAACTGCGAAACGACGTAGCTCTTCTAGCGCCAATCGCTACCATCAGATCTCTCTCTCCCTGGCAGATCTCGCACTCCACCAGACATCACCAAAACGACAGCGATTCTCTAAAATTTCACGACCACTCACGCAAAACGCCCAGGGACTCAGATCTTGCCCAAAAACGACGGCGTTCACTTCTAAACGCTAGGGAATCAGATCTCATTCACAAATTCACCAATTAAACTCCATTTCTCAAACATATTTCACCCGATAATTCCTGCGACTAAAATCTGAACAACTCCCCGAGAGATCTGAAATTCTCAAATCAGATTCACCAAAAATCTCAAATATGAAATCTGAAAATTCGAAAATTCTAAATTGAATTTCTCAATCCTCACATTCTCCCCACCTTAAGAGATTTCGTCCTCGAAATCAAAGGCAAACACAGTGAAGAAAATCAAGCAAACATCTAAACAAGCTCGAATCAAAACTTAGAAATTATCTGGAATTCTCACAGTCAGTGCTCAAACAGATGAGGCCAGCCTTGTCTCATCTTCTCCTCAACCTCCCAGGTAGCCTCTTCTCGACCATGCTTACTCCACTGGACCATCACCAACGGAATTATCTTGTTCCTCAGCTGCTTCTCCTTGCGGTCCAGAATTTGCACTGGATATTCGACATAGCTCAAGGCAGAATCCAGCTCAACTTCGTCGGTTCTCAAAACATGGGACGGATCTGGCTCATATTTTCTCAACATTGACACATGAAAAACGTCGTGTATCGCTGCTAACTCATCAGGAAGCCTCAATCGATAAGCCAACTGTCCAATCCTCTCAACAATCTCGAAGGGACCAACGAATCTAGGAGCTAATTTGCCTTTAAATCTGAAGCGCATCACGCTCTTGAAAGGAGAAACCTTGAGAAATACTCGATCACCAACCTCAAACTCTAACGGTCGACGTCTTCGGTTAGCATAGCTGGTAAATCTATCTTGTGCCGCCTTCATTCTACTTCGAATCAAATCAATCTGATCTTTCATATGCTGCACAAATTCAGGGGTAGAAAGCTATTTCTCACCAACTTCTTCCCAACAAATCCGAGATCTACACTGGCGACCATATAACGCTTCAAATGGAGCCATCCCGATAGTCACCTGGTAGCTGTTATTATACGAAAACTCAACCAAGGATAGCGAATCCTGCCAGCCACCACTGAAATCCATCACAACTGCACGCAGCATATCTTCTAAAGTCTGAATGGTCCGTTCAGACTGACCATCTGTCTGTGGGTGATAGGCTGTACTCTTAGCCAATCTCGAACCCATTGCTGCTTGCAGACTCTTCCAAAAATGATAAGTGAACCTTGGATATCTGTCAGACATTATCGAAACAGGCACTCAATGAAATCTAACCACATGGTCGATGTACAGCTTCGCCATTTTCTTCATCGAGCACCTCACATCATAGGGAATGAAATGGGCTGACTTCGAAAGTCTATCAATCATCAGACTGACCATCTGTCTGGTGGTGATAGGCTGTACTCTTAGCCAATCTCGAACCCATTGCTGCTTGCAGACTCTTCCAAAAATGATAAGTGAACCTTGGATATCTGTCAGACATTATCGAAACAGGCACTCAATGAAATCTAACCACATGGTCGATGTACAGCTTCGCCATTTTCTTCATCGAGCACCTCACATCATAGGGAATGAAATGGGCTGACTTCGAAAGTCTATCAATCACCACCCAAATCGGATCACATCCCCCACTCGACCGAGGTAGATGAGTCACAAAATCCATGGCGATGTGCTCCCAATTCCATTGGGGCACCTCCAAACTCTGCATCAATCCACCAGGTCTCATCCTCTCAGCCTTGACCTGCTGGCAATTCAGACACCTAGCAACAAAACCAAAGATGTCGCTCTTCATGCCTTCCCACCAGTAATGAGACTTCAAGGCATGATACATCTTTCTCTCGCCCGGATGCACACTGTATCGACTACAATGCGATTCATTCAGAATGGTCTCCTTCAAGTCAATCAGATTCGGAACCACTAATCTTCCTCAAAATCTCAAACATCCATCAGAAGCAATAGAAAAATCATCAGACTGACCACTTCGGGCTTTAATCTTCAACTCATGAATATATGGATCAGTCCTCTGCGCCTCCCTGATGTCGCTCACAATCTGCGGTTCTATCTGAATCGAAGAAACCATGAAGTACTGATCATCCGGCTGAAATCGCCAACCAGAAGTACTCAACTGCTCATAGACCTTCGAAACACTCATAAACAAAAGCATCGCAGGCTGGGTCTTCCTACTCAAAGCATCTGATACTGAGTTCATCCGCGCAGGCTGATACTGAATCTCACAGTTAAAGTCTTTGAGCAATTCCATCCATCGTCGTTGCCTCATATTCAGATCAGACTGCGTGAAGATATATTTCAGGCTATTGTGATCGGTGTACACCACAAATTCTTCACCATACAGATAATGCCGCCAAATCTTCAAGGCAAACACTATCGCAGCCAATTCCAAATCGTGAACAGGGTACCTCGTCTCGTGAGGCTTCAACTGTCGAGACGCATAGGCAATCACGTACCTGTTCTGCATCGGAACACATCCCAAACCATTGAGAGAAGCATCGGAGCACACAACAAATCCTCCGGATCCAGATGGTAGAGCCAAAACAGGAGCTGTAGTCAACTTCCCCTTCAACGTCTGAAAACTGCACTCGTATTCATCAGTCCAAACGAACTTCCTATCCTTCTGAGTCAATTGAGTCAGAGGCCTGGCTATCAAAGAGAACTTCTCGATAAAACGCCTGTAATAGCCAGCCAATCCCAAGAAGCTGCGGATCTCGGAAACGTTCCTAGGTCTCTCCCAGTTAAGAACTGCTTCGACCTTACTCGGATCCACCGAAATCCCTTGCACGGAAATCACATGACCCAAAAAGACAATTCGATCAAGCCAAAATTCGCACTTGCTGAACTTGGCGTACAACTGCGAGTCTCTCAATCTCTGCAACACCAATCTGAGATGCTCCTTATGCTCTCTCATGCTCCTCGAATAAACTAAGATATCGTCTATGAAGTCAATCACGAACCGATCAATGTACTCACTAAAGACGTGATTCATCAAATCCATGAAAACAGCTGGGGCATTCGTCAACCCAAACGACATGACCAGAAACTCATAATGCCCATATCGAGTCCGGAAAGCTGCCTTTGCCATGTCAGCGTCTCTAATCCGCAACTGGTGATAACCAGAGCGCAAATCAATTTTTGAGTACACCACTATCCTTGCAACTGATCGAACAAGTCATCAATCATTGGCAAAGGATACTTGTTCTTCATCGTCGCCTTATTCAACTGTCAGAAATCCACGCACATCCTCATAGACCCATCTTTCTTCTTCACAAAAAGAATCGGAGCTCCCCAAGGCGACATACTCGGTCTGATGAAGCCTTTCTCCAAGATATCTCTCAGCTGATCCTTCAGCTCTTTCAACTCTGCTGGCGCCAACCGATACGGAGCTCTAGAAATCGGGGCGGTACCAGGCACCAACTCGATACTGAAGTCGATCTCACGTATCATAGGGAATCCAAGAATCTCATCCGGGCACACATCGGGAAACTCTCGAACGATCGGGGATGTCACTCAACTCCAATCGTGGCTCTTGGGAAACGTCAAGTGCATAAATCATAAATCCAGCATTATCCAGCGATAGCAGGCTAAACATCTCTATGGCGGACACCAGTGGAATCTTCGAGAGCTAATATGCACCATAGAACTCCCACCTCTCACCCGAGTCAGGGCGAAATCTCACCACACCATGAAAGTAGTCAAAAGTAGCCTTATAGCTAGACAACACATCCATTCCCAAGATACAATCAAAGTCCCTCATCTCCAAGACAATCAGATTCGTCACTAACACGTTCTGGTCGAATCGGATCAAACAGTTCACCAAAATCTCATTGGACATCAACCACACACCACCAGAAGTAGACACAGATACAACATCACACAATGGGGTAACTCTTAACCCACACTCATGCACAAACCACGCAGAAACAAAGGAGTGTGACGCTCCTGTATAAAATAGAACTCTCGCAGGAAAATCAAAGATAAAACATGTACCTGTGATCATCATACCAGGCGTCTCCTCAGCCTGCTCTCTCGTCAAGGCATTCGCTTGGGCCTGCTGTGGAATCTGAATCTGGGGTCTGGAAGATCCTCCAAATCTCGACGGTCCACTCGACTGAAATCCAGACCGCTGGGTCCGAACAGGAAACTGCGGTCTCTGCGAAGAACCACCAGCCGAACCCTACTGTGAAGAACCCGAAGACTTTCCCCTCAACAAAGGACACACTCTAACAAAATGTCCAGGTTGTCCACAGTTACGGCAAGACCCCTGAACTCCTCGACACTACGAAGTCGGATGCTTCCCTCCGCACTGTCCACAAGACATACCGCCAGAACCACTGCTAACAAAACTCACGGAACCAGAGGAACTCGAATTAGCCTTTTTCTTAAACTGCTTCCCTCGAGGTCTAAACTGTTGGCGACTCGACGGTTGCGACCATTGAGGAGACTGGAACAACTGTGACACCTCCCGCACCGGCTGAAAAGCATGCCCAGTCGTCGGCTGAACCAGAGCATCCGCCTCCATCAAACTCTCCTCAATGTCAACCACTCGGTTCACTGCATCGATATAGGTCGCAGGTGAACCAGACAAAACCATCCGGTACAGATCAGGCCTCAAGCCTTTCAGAAATTTGTTCCTCTTCGTCCTCTCCTGGTTGGATACGTGTGGCACATAAACCAAAAGTGCAGAAAACTGTCAGGCATACTCAGCCACTCGCAAGTTACCCTGCTTCAGGTTGTCGAACTCTCGCTCCCGGCTGTTATAGAAGGACTCCGGGGTATACTCCTGTCGGAACGCCTCACAGAAGCTCTCCCAAGTGATCACAGCCCCACTATCTCGAAGGATACGAGAAGTACCTCTCCACCAGCGCTGTGCATTGTCCCTCAGCTGCAACACTGTCAGCTTCAGTCTCTTCTCGGGAGCGTACTCCAGAGTATCGAACAACTCCTCCATCTGAACTAACCAAGCCTCAGCCATCGAACCACCCTCAGCTGCAGAAAACGTCGGAGGGTTCGTCCGTTGAAATCTAGCGAAAACCAACTCCATCTCGTCTATCTGTCTAGTAACGTTCTCAACCTGATGAACATCATCCTCGCTACCTGCCCTAGACTCCTCCTCGGTACGTCTAGTCGCCCTACCTCTTCCTCTCCTCGGCGGCATCTAAAAAAGTCTAGAGGTAAGATCTCACAGCAGATATATCACATAGACAGATAAAAGATCACATAAATCACAGAGTTAATCAAAATCAAATCAAAACTCTGTGCCTAGACTCGAGTGTGATCAAAATAAATCGAGCTTATCCCAGTTTAATCTCTGATACCATAATGTCAGGCCCCGTGCTAATCACACAAGATTAGATCACAATTAAGCACATAATCACGGAAGCATAAAATCAGGGCTTAAAAATTTTTCGAAATAGTTTGGGCCTGAACTCAAAACATACATTCAAAATATCAATACTCAAAATATGAGTTAACTCAAACCCATACAAAACAGGTAACACAAATCTCAAATCAACAATAGATCCCCAAATACATAGAATCACGGGGCATCCCTTGGTTCAATACATAATAAAATAGACTGGGACTCAAGGGAACGGGGATATACCAGCTGAACCTCCACTCTGTCCAGCTTGGTTACCTGAAGATCCTGCAAATGGGCAACGCAGACCCAAACAACACAAAAGCAGGAAAAGAAATACAAGGTCAAGTCTCAGTACGAAGAGCCATCAAAACAGCTAATCATGCAACATGCTATAAATCAATGCTATGAAATGCATGAGGGCTATCAAGGATCGGATATCTAAACTAGCAAATCGACTGGCAAATCATCTCAAACGAGCCTCTATGCCACGCACAGCAACTCGGCCGGTGGAAATCATCGGTCCGTGATCATCGGGGCCCGTCAGCCCATCCCAGCTCGGTGTAGACACTCGAATCCGGCAGTCATCACTCCGATGGCTAATCATGCAACATGCTATAAATCAATGCTATGAAATGCATGAGGGCTATCAAGGATCGGATATCTAAACTAGCAAATCGACTGGCAAATCATCTCAAACGAGCCTCTATGCCACGCACAGCAACTCGGCCGGTGGAAATCATCGGTCCGTGATCATCGGGGCCCGTCAGCCCATCCCAGCTCGGTGGTAGACACTCGAATCCGGCAGTCATCACTCCGATGATAGTGTTGGACTTTTCGGGCACGACACATCTGTCGGCCAGTCACAACGTGGCTCTCAATCAGGTCATCAATCAATCTGTCAATCAGGCTCAAGATGTATGCATGTATGCCATTCATATATCAATGCTCAATGCATACAAGTCACAATACGTGAAACAGAACATAAATCAATCAATAAAACACATTTTGCTCACGCAAATAAAGCCATCAAAAAATCAACCATATTTCACAGCCTGAAATATACGCATGCTCAAGCATCAAAGTTTTCCAGAGTTGCTCCAATTTGTACCTCAACAGCTTAATTCTACCTCAATGATTCGAACAGGGCACGGAAACTCATGGCCTAAGCGAAACAGATCCCTCTTGGCTTCGGCAATTCATGGCAGAAGGTCCTGGAAGCTGAAATCTGTACAAAGTAGCTAATCTTAGCTCAAATCAACCACAAATCTGAACCTCAAAGCATTATAGCCTACGGTCAAAATTCTGGATTCACAACCTAAGCTATACAAGTTCTACCAAAGCTTAAACCGCAAGATCTACTCACCAAAAGGCTCGAAAAGAGCTAAGGGATGCGCGGTAGTCAGATTTCTCCAGAAATCTTCGTACACCAGCAGCTTCACGCTCTCTTCCTCAAGTCGTTCAACAGCCTCAAATGGGTAGTAATCAAAAGAGCTAAACGAGGGGAGTTCAGCGTTACCAAAATCGTCAAAAATAAAGGCTGGAAACGACGGGGATCGACGGGAGAAATGTTCGAATGAATAGTGTCGGTCGAGGGTTTCAACAGAGATGAGGATAAGAAATATCGGGTGGAAAATGTTCTAAGTGTTGCTCAACACTTGCATTTAAATCCTCTATTCAATCTCTATCGAACAAGACAGATCCCGACTAAAACATATTCCTGCATCATTATATAGCGCCAAACAGACAGCGCTCATATCCATCAGATTCCAGCGAACAGCGCTTAAAACACCTCAGATTTCATAGCGCTAATGCTAACACTCGCGCGCTAAACCAAGCGACATCTGAACGCTCCAACGTTAACATACATTAGATCTCTCAGTGCTCTCACAAGTTCGATCACGCTAAGCGCTAGGTAGTCAAAACGACGACGCATCTGGGACATCTGAAACCAACACTAGCGCTCATCGTTGATCAGATCTCTCCATGCATTGGTAAGGCACTACATCAAACGACGTCGCTACAACTTAACAAAACGACGCAGCATCGCTAACACATGTTGACCAACGTTGACATCTGCTCTTGTCCACACGCTAGTGCTAACAGATCTCTCGCTACTCTCCAGCTGCGTTGACTAATCGTTGAGATCTGATTACGCCAACCGCAAGACATCTGAACTGCGAAACGACGACGTAGCGCTTCTAGCGCCAATCGCTACCATCAGATCTCTCTCTCCCTTGCAGATCTCGCACTCCACCAGACATCACCAAAACGACAGCGATTCTCTAAAATTTCACGACCACTCACGCAAACGCCCAGGGACTCAGATCTCGCCCAAAAACGACGGCGTTCACTTCTAAACGCTAGGGAATCATATCTCATTCACAACTTCACCAATTCAACTCCATTTCTCAAACAGATTTCACCCGATAATTCCTGCGACTAAAATCTGAACAACTCCCCGAGAGATCTGAAATTCTCAAATCAGATTTCACCAAAAATCTCAAATCTGAAATCTGAAAATTCGAAAATTCTAAATTGAATTTCTCAATCCTCACAGAAGAAAAATTACCCACTTCGAGGATAGAAGATTTATTTGATCAGTTGTAGGGAGCGTCAGTTTTCTCGAAGATTGATTTGAGATCTGGCTACCATCAGTTGAGAGTTAGAGAGGATGACGTGTCCAAGACTACTTTTCGGACACGTTGCGGACACTACGAGTTATTGGTGATTCCGTTTGGCCTGATGAATGACCCAACGATTTTCATGGATTTGATGAACAGGGTCTTCAGACAGTACTTAGACCAGTTCATCATTGTTTTCATCGAAGACATCTTGATCTACTCGTGGAGCTTGGATGAGCATAGACAGCATTTGCAGATGGCTTTGCATACATTGAGAGAGCACAAGTTGTATGACAAGTTCAGCAAGTGCGAGTTTTGTCTTGAGTAGGTGGCGTTTTGGGTCATATCGTTTCTAGAGATGGGATTTTGGTCGACCCACCGAAGGTGGAGGCAGTGAAAAACTGGGGGATTCCAAAGAATGCAGCTGAGATTCGCAACTTCTTGGGGTTAGCAGGATACTACCGCAAGTTTATCAATGGATTCTCTTCGATTTTAGTGCCCTTGACAGCTCTGACCAAGAAGAATGTGAAGTATGTGTGGAGTCTTGAGTGTCAGAGGAGCTTCGAGCAGCTGAAGGAGGCTCTCACTTCAGCATTAGTTTTAGCGATTCCAGTGGATCACAAGGAGTTTGTGGTTTATACGGATGCTTCCCTGAGAGGTTTAGGTGCAGTTCTGATGCAGGGAGGAAAGGTTATTGGTGGCAATGTTGGCTTCGATGCAGATTTCGAAGGTCCATGAGCATCTAAGCACTACTGGTTGGCGTTATTACCCAGCTGAAGATTATGTTGTGGTGTCTTATTTTCAAGTTGAGCCACAAATTGTTGTTAGCATTAGGGAAGCTCATAGGACCGATCCATCTATCCATGAGTTGAAACTGAAGGTGAGAGCTGGCCAGTTGGAGGACTACTCTGTTTCATCAGATGGTTGTTTGAGGTTTCATGGCAGGTTGGTTGTGCCAAATCTGATCGACCTGAAGGAGGAGATCTTGCTAGAAGCGCATTGCAGTAGATACAGTGTCCATCTGGTGCAAGGAAGATGTATCATGCCTTGAAGCAGCATTACTGGTGGCAGGTTTGAAGAGTGATGTTGCTGATTTTGTAGCCCGATGTCTGAATTGTCAGCAAGTCAAGGCTGAGAGGATGAGACCTGGTGGGCTGTTGCAAAGCTTAGAGGTGCCCCAATGGAATTGGGAGCACATAGCTATGGATTTTCTCACGCATTTACCTCGTTCCAGCAGAGGTTGCGATGCAGTGTGGGTGGTAGTTGACAGATTTTCGAAGTCTGCGCACTTCATTCCCTATAACGTGACATATTCTTTGAAGAAGATGGCGAAGCTGTACGTAGATTTTGTGGTGCGTTTGCATGGTGTGCCAGTTTCGATTATTTCAGATTGTGATCCTCGATTTACTTCCAGGTTTTGGAAGAGTTTGCAAATAGCTTTGGGTACTAGATTGGCGATGAGTACAGCGTATCATCCCAAGACAAATGGCCAATCTGAGAGAACTATCTAGATTTTAGAGGATATGTTGAGAGCTGTTGTGATGGATTTTAGTGGTAGCTACAATAACAGCTATCAGGTTACGATTGGAATGGCGCCATTTGAGGCTTTGTATGGCAGAAAGTGCAGATCGCCTATATGTTGGGAAGAAGTGGGGGAGAAGAAGTTGTCTTCTCCAGAGTTTGTGCAGCAGATGAGAGATCAAGTGGATTTGATTCGCCAGAGAATGAAAGCTGCACAAGATCGCCAAGCAAGTTATGCGAATAAGAGGCGTCGGCCTTTAGTATTTGAGGTTGGTGATCTAGTTTTCCTTAAGGTTTCTCCTTCCGCAGTGTTATGAGATTTGGTCTCAAGGAAAAGTTAGCTCCTCGTTATGTTGGTCCTTATGAGATAGCTGAGAGGATTGGCCCGTTGGCATATCGTTTGCTGTTGCCACCAGATTTGTCTTCCTTACATGATGTGTTTCATGTTTCGATGTTGAGGAAGTATGAGCCAGATCCCTCGCATGTGTTGAGAACTGACTTGGTGGAGTTAGATCGGACTTTGAGCTATGTGGAATATCCCTTGCAGATCTTGGATAGAAAAGAAAACAGCTGAGGAATAAGACCATTCCCTTGGTAATGGTTCAGTGGAGCAAACATGGTAGAGAGGAAGCTACTTGGGAACTGGAAGAAAAGATGCAGCGTGAGTGGCCGCATCTGTTTGAGTGAGTGTTGTAGCAGATTCCAGTAGTTAGTTCTTTGTTATTTCCCGGTAGATGTTTGCTTAAGTTCTTTTCCCCAGTTATCTTGAACTCTTGATATAGAGCTGTTTGATTTCGAGGAAGAAATCCTGTTTTAGTGGGGGAGAGATGTGAGACCCGAAAGCTGATGAGATTAATTGAGTTAATTAATCGGGTTTTGTTGGATTCAGATTTGAGCTTGAGCAGATCTGGACGTTCAGCTTTGAGTCGATATGCTTGGAGAAGCTATCGGGTTTTGTATAAGTCCTTAGAACAGACCTGAAGAGTTAGAGCTTTGGTGCGGGATCTGTTCAGTAGTGAGCGGGGGTCATCGCTGAGTGATCGCGTTCAGCAGTCGAAGCGAGATCTATTGTTGTTGAGCAGAAGAGAGTGCACTGGCTTGTTTCAGCAGCAAGTAGCTAAACTATGTCGTTTGGATTAGTTGGAACGACAGCGTTTTGGTTTAGCGGGCGAGACTCAACAGTGAGCAGCGTTGGTCTTCAGATTTGAGATAGATCTGAGTGTTAGAGAACGACGCCGTTTTGGAATTCATATTTCGTTGGTGCTAGCAATTCAGATATGAGTAGCGGTTGACGTGTCCAGTTGCGATAGTGGACTTGCGCGATTTCGTTTGAGTTAGTAGAGATCTTCTTTGGCGTAGAGTGAGATCTGTTGCGAGATCTGGATGCGAGCGGGAGTATCAGCTTTGAGATTGAAGTTGTCGGTGAGATCTGTTCAGCGGTCTTGGACAAAGAATAGATTTGAGTATAAGAGGACTTGGTCTTTGTTGCTTTGTATTATTTCCCGACACTTAGAATATTTCCCGATTGTTGATCTCTGTCGCGATACCCTAGCTACTGATCACCGAACCTTATCTTCTCCGACTGTCGACGGTAGACAGCTTCGATTGGAGTAAGAGTGGTAGCGTTGGACTCCTCCTGCTGAGACGCTTCGTTTGGATATTGCTTTCGCACGTTTGCTTGAACCTGGTGAGGTGTGCGAAGACATCTCTGTCGGGGAACCGCGGCGGATCCGGATCACGCCTCCCGGCGAGGTAGCGGAAGAACAAAAACAATACCGGGAGACGATCAATACGATAAAATTACAAACATGCTATGACATTCATAGGGTGTTCAGATCACTACCTTGCTGGCAACTCGTGCCTGGCTCCGACCAGTTTCTCGAGGAAACCGGCACTTCACGGTAGACTGCGGTAGATAACGTCAATCAGGTCCACGACCGGAGACGGGATTCCTTCATCAGCCTGCACTAGAAGGCCTGATGAGATCGGCGCGGACGGATTCTCATCGTCAAGATTGGCCGGAACAAATTCCGGCGAAGCGGCGGCGGCGAGGCTTTTGAGAGGAGGGGGCGGCGGCTTGGAGCTAGGGTTAGGGTTTAATTGTAGTCTAGTATTGAGTTTCTAATGATTAAAGCCTAAGTCTATTTTAAATAGACTTAGTGATGGATTTGGATCCGGCCCAACGGGCCCGGGTCCAACGGATGAACATTCAGTTCATCCCCATCACCGAGAATTCATCATAGCTCCGATCGCCGATCAGATCGGATCGATCGACTCAGTTTCCAAAACTGAATACTATAATCTGAAAAACCATTTTTCAGAACCCCAGTGCAAAATGACCGTTTTGCCCCTCAACGTCGGGAATCACGATTTGACCCCTGTTGACTTTTAGGAAGTCGCACTCCCCAAAATCCTCTTCTCATGCTCAACACATTGAGCTGAGTATCCGTGCGGGAATCTCGAATCCAGTACTTGTGTGACCCTCAATGGTTCAGGGATACAGCTAGCCGTGGGCCCACAACCATTGTGGCTCCGGAATCACAATTCCGGACTTACCCATCGGATCATGGTAAGAGCGTCTAGCAACATCGCCCCATGATCCCCTAGGTATCACTGATAGTGCCTGCAAGAACCAGTTGGTCGTGGTTAGCGTACAGTACGGTCCTTTCAATCCATATATCCCGATCAGATCAACGACCATTGGTAAATCGAGAGTCGCTAAAGATCCGATAGCTATGCATACATCTTGGAGATCGAATAGTGACATCGCGAGTGTAACTAGGTAAACACATTTACCTAAAACACTTCTAGTACTCTGGCTAGAGATTTATACACTATTATACCCTCAGATAGCATAGGATATCCACGCATGTCTGCGAGCGGTGAATCCTCGACAACGATGCATCGACTCCTACATGCATCGGGGTCTCACCCAATCCCGCCGCCTGATGACCCCAAGTGAGTCGGCAAACGAGTCAAAGTGAGACGCCTATCATGTAGAGTCTCAATGACGTTTCGAGTTGTGAGGACTAATCAGTACAACCAAGACCTCGGACTTATCCACTCGACAAATGGTAACCACTTGGAAATT
>KV010720.1:36427-56092 GCA_001598015.1 Dorcoceras hygrometricum | reverse complement strand
TTACCATGATCCGTTGGGCAAATCCGGAATTGTGATTCCGGAGCCACAATGGTTGTGGGCCCACGGCTAGCTGTATCCCTGAACCATTGAGGGTTACACAAGTACTAGATTCGAGATTCCCGCACGGATACTCAGCTCAATGTGTTGAGAACGAGAAGAGGATTTCGGGAAGTGCGACTTCCTAAAAGTCAACAGGGGTCAAACCGAGGTTTCCCGCTGTTGAGGGGCAAAACGGTCATTTTGCACTGGGGTTCTGAAAAATGGTTTTTCAGATTATATTATTCAGTTTCGGAAACTGGATCGATCGGTCCGATCTGATCGGCGATCGGAGTTACGATGAAGTCGCAGCGATGGATATCGTCATTTGGACCCGGGCCCGTTGGGCCGGTCCAAGTCCATCATTAAGTCTATTTATTTAGACTTAATGACTTCATTGAATACAACAATTTTTGCATAACCCTAACCCTAAAAACCAGCCGCCTCCCTCCTATCAATTCACGCCGCCGCCCATGCGCCGCCGCCGTCGCCGACGAGCTTCGCCGGAAATTGTTCCGGCCTAGTTTTTCGAGGAGTATTCGTTCGTGCTGATCTCGTCAGCGCTTCTAGTGCAGCCTGACGAAGGAGTCTCGGATCTGGTCGTGGACCGGATTGGCGATAATCTACCGCAACCTACCGAGAAGAGCCGGATTCTTGTAATATCGGTTGGAGCCAGGCACAAGTGCCAGCAAGGTAATTCGCTTAAACATCCTATGAATGTCGTAGTTTGTTTATGTTTTTTCGTATTGATCGCCTCCCGGCGTTTATTCTATTGTTCTTCCGCTGCCTAGCCGGGGGGCGGATCCGGGATCCCCAACAGTGGTATCAGAGCCGGTGTTTTTCCGGATCTGATCAATATGTATTGCCATAATTGTATCTAACGTTGAATTTCAGATCGAGATCAAACCAATTTTGAAGAAAATGCCGTGGCGCCGCCGCGCATGGCGGCGCCCCTCCGCGTGCGTTTGAGCGCATGCGGGCCGCGCGCGATGAACGCGCAACAGCCGTGCGACGATGCTACTCCTCTACGCGAATGATGTGCGGTATTGCGCCAAAGCCGATCGACGCTTCTCGCACAATGCTGTGCCCGTTGGCCACACGCTGGCCGGAAATTGGGGCGACGCTAGTTGCGCGAAGATTGGACGGTGGTGCGCAGCTTACCGCGCGCTTGCGACGATGGAGGCTGGACGTTGGCTGGCCGATGCTACGACGTCGTGCCGCTCGTGGCGCTCGATTGCCGGATGACGCTGCTGGAGATGGGCGCGCGATGGAGGCGCTGGTCGACGTTGCGCGCGCGGCGCTGCGCTGCGTTGCGCTTCGCACGATGGTGCGCGCGCTGCCGCCGTGTTTTCGTGGTGGCGGCGCCACCGTCGCCGGCCGCCGCTCCGACGAGTCTCCGGTGATGTCGTGACGGCTGGTCTGTTTTCTTCTAGGGTTTGGTTCGGGCCTGTCCCGGGCAGCCCGTGAAGTTTTCGGGCCGGTATGCGATATCGGGCCCGGTTTTGATCGATTTTGAAATTTTAAGTTTTTGGTCCTAAAATTGTTTTAAACCCAATTTGATACAATTGAAATTAGTAAAATGTGATTTTAATTATGAAATGTGATTTTGTAATAAAATATGATTTTGTTGATTAAAATTTGTTTTATCGGCAAAATGCGATTTTATTATAAAATGCGATTTCGTAATTAGAATATGATTTTACGATAAATAATTAGATTATTTAATTATGCATGTTAATTGGATTAATTGCATGATTGGGATGATCGAGAGCCGTGCCCAATGTGTTAGGTGTATGCAATAGGTTTTATTTGATTTCGGTTTTGTAATATATTTGATTATCATTTAAAGTGGGCCTGTTTGTGGCCCGTTCCCACCCCTTGATAAATGTATCCCTTATTTGTCATAGTAGATTTAAATGTAAATTACTAGATTTAGTGGGAGGACATCCGAAGATGGTGGAGATAACGATCAAGATATTGAAGAACGAAGATCTGTAAAACCGGAAAGCATTGTAATAGGATTGCATTGCATATTGCATTACCCCTAGGATTGGACCCAGGTCCGTGGCTGGCAACCACGGACCGCATAGCTCTCGCGATCGATCATCCCAATGTTATTGATTGGGCTCCGTGTACCCACTAAAGAAACCTGTTTTCTCGATTTCATTAGAGGGTGGTGAAATCGTTAAAATAGTGGGAGGGTAATTCATAAGACTAAATGACCATGTTTTATGTCTTAGCGTTTATTTTTATATAGTCAGTAATGCATGTCTGTTTTCTTTTCAGTATAACTGCTATAAAAATGGTTTCGATGAAAAATCCACTTGCTGCTATACTGGATAGCAACAGGTTCACTGGTCTTAACTATCAAGACTGGCTCCGCAACCTTAATCTTGTACTTGCTTTGGAGAAGCTTCTCTATACGATAGACAAGTCGTCTCCGGAGGAAACCCCTGCCAATATCAGCCCTGAGGAGCTGATTACGCTTAACCAATGGCGTGACGATGAGGTTAAGACTCGATGCTATGTGATGGCATCGATGTCCAATGAAATGCAACGGCGTTTTGAGAAGACGAAGTATGCTGCTGACATACTTCATCATCTCAAAGAGCTGTACGGGGAGAACTCTCGACATGAGAGGTTCACGGCTGTCAAGGAGCTAATGATGAGTCGCATGCGCGATGGGACTTCGGTCCACGAGCATGGGTTTCGCATGATTGGGCTCATTGAAAAGCTGTCGGGCCTTGATATCGCACTTCCACATGAGCTGTCTGTGGATTTACTTCTCCTCTCACTGCCCGCTGCATTTGACCCCTTTGTGGTCAACTTCAACATGAACAAGCTGGAAGCCACTCTTGAAGAGGTGGTGAACATGCTTGTAGTGTTTGAGGGGACTATAAAGAAGGACAAACCCGTCCTCCTTCTGGGTTCTTCTTCCTCTGCGAAGAAAGGACCTAGACGCAAGAGCAAGAAGCGTTCTGCTCCTGCGAAAGAGGAGAAGTCTGCCAAGAAGCCGAAGGCAAAGGCTTCTAAGCCTAACAAGAGCGAGGACGTCTGCCACCACTGCCACAAGGCTGGGCATTGGAGGAGGAACTGCAAGGAGTACCTCGAGCAGTTGCGAACTGCGAAAGGTATGTTCTATATTGAAATAAATATGTCTCCAAATTCAACTTCTTGGGTACTTGATACCGGATGTGGATCTCATATCTGCAATGATTTGCAGGTGATGACAAGAAGTCGACGTCTTAGAGAGGGTGAGACCCACTTGAGGCTTGGCAATGGAGCAAGAGTTGCTGCAGTAGCTATAGGAGATATTAGTTTATTTCTGTCTTCAAATTTTAAGTTGTTGTTACGAGACGTTTTATTTGTTCCTGAATTAATCAAAAACATTATTTCTATTCCTATGCTTGATAGTGATGGATATTCTTGTATGTTTGCTAATTCGATTTGCAATATTTACAAGAATGAATGTTTAATCGGAATTGGGGAACGCGAAAACGATCTATACACCTTAAGATTAAAAGACGTTCCAACTCGCGATGTCGAAACACACACAACAACGATTAAACGGAAACATGATAACTTGAACCCAGCACAACTTTGGCACGCTAGGCTAGGTCACATTTCCCTAAGCAGGATGAACAAGCTAGTTAGGAGTGACTTGTTTGATCTGTCAGACATCAACTCCCTACCGACTTGTGAATCCTGTCTGAAAGGAAAGATGACCAAGAAACCCTTCAAGGGCAAGGGTGAGCGTGCCCAAGGCCTATTGGATTTGATCCATACTGATGTGTGCGGCCCATTTAGTATTGGTACTAAATACGGTCACACCTACTTCATCACCTTTACCGATGATTACTCTAGGTATGGGTATTTGTACTTGATGAAATACAAGTCTGAATCCTTTGAAAGGTTCAAGGAATTCAAGGCTGAAGTAGAAAATCAATTGGGCAAAAGTATTAAGGCACTTCGATCTGATCGAGGTGGTGAATACTTAAGTACTGAGTTTCAAGACTATCTAAAAGAGAATGGGATTCTCTCACAGTGGACCCCTCCTGCCACACCACAGCTCAATGGTGTAGCGGAGCGTCGTAATCGGACCTTGTTGGACATGGTTCGATCTATGATGAGCCATAATGAAAGTAAAGAATGCCATATAATTAAATGCGAATATCATATATAAAGACTGTTTGTACAAGAGTCTATAAGACCCACACGCCACAAGTTGGCTAGTTGGGCATCTACTCTAACACTTCTTGAGAAAGGCTTCATCAGATCGAGTATGTCGCCTTGGGGAGCTCCGATTTTGTTTGTGAAGAAGAAAGATGGGTCTATGAGGATGTGCGTAGATTTCCGGCAGTTGAATAAAGCAAAGATCAAGAATAAGTATCCGTTGCCGAGGATTGATGATTTGTTTGATCAGTTGCAAGGATCGGCCGTATACTCGAAGATTGACTTGCGCTCTGGCTATCACCAGTTACGAATTAGAGACGCTTATGTAGCGAAAACAGGTTTTCGGACGAGATATGGACATTATGAGTTTCTTGTGATGCCGTTTGGGTTGACGAATGCCCCAGCTGTTTTCATGGATTTGATGAATCGCATCTTCAGCGAGTATATCGATCGATTCGTGATAGTCTTTATAGATGACATCTTGATGTATTCGAGGAGTTTCAGAGAGCATAAGGAGCACCTGAGGTTGGTACTGCAGAAGTTGAGAGACTCGCAGTTGTATGCCAAGTTCAGCAAGTGCGAATTTTGGTTGGATAGAGTAATCTTTTTGGGTCATGTGATTTATGCGCAAGGTATTTCTGTGGATCTGAGTAAGGTCGAAGCAGTTCTTAACTGTGTAGGTTTAACGTGATTATGATTAGAATTGAGCTAAGATATTAGCTATGTTGTAACAGATTTCAGCTTCAAGGAAGTTCCTGCTGCGTGAATTGAACCAGGAGAAATCTGTTAGGTAATTTGAAGAAGAGAGGTACGAGTTGAGCAGCACTTACGGCTTGAGCGTGAACATGTCTGAATCGATGTTGTGAGATGTGTTGTGTTGCTATTTTGTGTTTACGTGGACAGCTGTTGAATTGATTGAACTTGATATTCTGTTTTCACGTATTATGATTTGTATGCATTGAGCATTGATATTGTTTGGCATACATGCATACATATTGGGCCTTGACAGATTTGATTGATGACCCAAGCCACGTTGGAGCTGATCAACAGATGTGAAATGCATGTGATTGTTAGCATGTTGCATGCATAGCTGTTTGATAGCTCTTCGTACTGAGGCTTGACCTCGTACTTCTTTTCTTGCTTTTGTTGTTTGGGTCTGCGTTACCCATTTGCAGGAGTTTCAGGTAACCTATCTGGGCAGAGTGGAAGTTCAGCTGGTCGATCTCCGCGTCCCTGAGTCCCAGTCTATATATGATATGTATTGAACCGGGGGATGCCCCGTGTTATCATGTATTGGGGATTTATACTTGGTTGATATACTTGTATTAGATTTTGAGTCAACTCGTATTTTGTTATCGCTATTTTGAATGTATGATTTGAAGTTCAGGCCCATTGTATTTCGAAAATTTTTAAGCCCTGATTTTAAGCTTCCGTGTTTATGCGCTTATTATGTGTTGATCGTTAGTAATTAGCACGGGGCCTGACATTTTTGGTATCAAAGCTTAAACTGGGATAAGCTCGATTTCTTTTGATCACACTCGAGTCTAGGCACAGAGTTTTGATTTGATTTTGATTGCCTCTTTGACTTATGTGATCTATTATCTGTCTTGTTATTCTATCTGCTGTGAGATCTTACCTCTAGGCTTGTTTAGATGCCGCCGAGATGAGAAGGAGGTAGGAGGACTAGACGTTCCGTGGAGGAGTCTAGAGCAGGTAGTGATGACGACGCTCGGGTTGAGGACGTCACTAGGCAGATAGGTGGGATGGAGTTGGTCTTAGCCCGATTTCAGCGGACGAACCCACCGACGTTTGCCGGTACTGAGGGTGGTGCTAGGGCTGAGGTGTGGCTCTTCCAGATGGAGGAATTATTTGATACCTTGGAGTACGCTCCGGAAAAGAGACTGAAGTTGGCAGTGCTGCAGTTGCGAGAGGATGCACAGCGCTGGTGGAGGGGTACTTCTAGGATGCTTCGTGATAATGGGACGGCGCTCACCTGGGATGGTTTTTGTGAGGCTTTTCGATGGGAATACACTCCAGAGTCCTATTTCGCCAGCCGAGAGCGCGAGTTTGATAACCTGAAGCAGGGTGACATGCGTGTGGCCGAGTATGCGAGGTGGTTTTCTGCGCTTCTAGTGTACATGCCAGCCGTGGCGAACCAAGAGCGAACGAAGAGGAACAAGTTCTTGAAGGGCTTGAGACCTGACCTTTATCGGATGGTGTTGTCTGGGTCCCCGCTGGATCAGTGAGCTCTGGTTCTGGTAGCGGTTCGGGAGGCGGATTCTGTAGTCAGTGCGGAGGGAGGCATGAGACTTCGCAGTGTCGAGGAGTTCGAGGACTCTGCCATCTTTGTGGTCAGCCGGGACATTTTGCTAGAGCGTGTCCTTCGATTGGAGGGCGGTCTACTGGTCAGTCGCAGCAGGGTTCCGTTGGTGGTTCTTCTCAGCGACAGCAGCCTTTTTCTCAGTCCCAGCGACCTAGTTTTCAGCCTCGTGAGCAGTCGCGTTTTGGAGGACCTTCCCGACCCCCGTTTCAGATTCCCCGCAGGCGCAGGCGAATGCCTTGACAGGAGATCAGGCTGAGGAGACTCCGGGCCTGGTGATTAGAGGTACATGCTCTATTTATGATTATCCTGCGAGAGTTTTGTTTGACACTGGTGCATCACACTCCTTCATTTCTGAAATGTTTGTGTTTGAGCGTGGGTTGAGTTCTTCCCCACTGTGTGATGTTGTTTCTGTGTCTACTCCTGCCGGTGTGAACTTGTGGTCCCGAGAGGTAGTTTTAGATTGCCTGATTAGGTTTGAGGAGCATGTTTTGGTGACCAATTTGATTGTGTTGGGGATTAGATATTTCGACTGTATTTTGGGAATGGATGTATTATCTAGCTATAAGGCTATCGTTGATTGCTTCCATGGTGTGGTGAGATTTCGCCCTGATACGGGTTAGAGGTGGGATTTCTACGGCACGGATTCGAGGTCTAAGATTCCCCTAGTGTCCTCTATGGAGATGTTTAGCCTGCTATCGCTAGGTAATGCAGGATTCATGATCTACGCACTTGATAGTTCCCAGGAGCAGCGATTAGAGTTGCGCGACATCCCCGTCGTTCGAGAGTTTCCCGACGTGTTTCCAGTTGAGATTCCTGGATTTCCTCCTCGACGTGAGATCGACTTCGGTATTGAGTTGGTGCCCGGTACTGCCCCGATTTCTAGAGCTCCTTACCGGTTGGCGCCCGCAGAGTTGAAAGAACTGAAGGAACAGTTGAGTGATCTCTTGGAGAAAGGCTTCATCAGGCCGAGCATGTCGCCTTGGGGAGCTCCGATTCTATTCGTGAAAAAGAAAGATGGCACTATGAGGATGTGTGTGGACTTCAGACAGTTGAATAAAGCAACGGTGAAAAACAAGTATCCTTTGCCGAGGATTGATGACTTGTTCGATCAGTTTCAGGGATCGGTTGTTTACTCGAAGATTGACTTGCGCTCTGGTTATCACCAGTTGCGAATTAGAGACGCTGATGTGGCAAAGACAGCCTTCCGGACTCGATATGGGCATTTTGAGTTTCTTGTCATGCCGTTTGGATTGATGAATGCCCCCGCTATCTTTATGGATTTGATGAATCACGTCTTCAACGAGTATATCGATCGGTTCGTAATCATCTTCATAGATGACATCTTGGTGTACTCGAGGAGCAAGAGAGAGCACAAGGAGCATTTGAGACTAGTATTGCAGAGATTGAGAGACTCGCAGCTCTATGCCAAATTCAGCAAGTGTGAGTTCTGGCTTGACAGGATTATCTTCTTGGGTCACGTGATTTCGGCACAAGGAATTTCGATGGATCCTAGCAAGGTCGAAGCAGTTCTGAACTGGGAGAGACCTCGAAACGTTTCAGAGATCCGCAGTTTCTTGGGATTGGCGGGCTACTATAGGCGTTTAATTGAAAAGTTTTCTTCGATAGCCAGGCCTATGACGCAGTTGACTTAGAAAGATAAGAGATTTGTATGGACTGATGAGTGCGAGTACAGTTTTCAGACGCTGAAGTAGAAGTTGACTACTGCTCCTGTCTTGGACCTACCGCCTGGCTCCGGAGGATTTGTTGTGTGCTCCGATGCTTCTCTGAATGGTTTAGGGTGTGTTTTGATGCAGAACGGGTACGTGATTGTGTATGCGTCTCGGCAGCTGAAGCCTCACGAGACGAGGTACCCGGTTCATGATTTGGAGTTGGCTGCGATAGTGTTTGCCTTGAAGATTTGGCGGCATTATCTCTATGGTGAAGAATTCGTGGTGTACACCGACCACAAGAGCCTGAAATATATCTTCACGCAGTCAGATTTGAACATGAGGCAGCGACGCTGGATGGAATTGCTTAAGGACTCCGATTGCGAGATTCAATATCAGCCTGGGCGTGTGAACTTAGTAGCCGACGCTTTGAGCAGAAAGACCCAGCCTGATATGTTAGCGTCCTTGAGTATTTCAAAAGTTCATGAGGAGTTGAGTACTTCTGGTTGGCGATTCCAGCCGGGTGATCAGTATTTCTTTGTTTCTTCTCTTCAGGTGGAACCGCAGATTGTGATGAACATCAGGGAGGTGCAGAGGACCGACCCCTATATCCATGAGTTGAGGATTAAGGCGCAGTCAGGTCAGTCAGATGATTTTTCTGTTGCTTCTGATGGATGTTTGAGATTCAGAGGGAGATTAGTAGTTCCGAACCTGATTGATTTGAAGGAGACCCTCATGAATGAAGCGCATTGTAGCCGGTACAGTGTGCATCCAGGAGAAAGAAAGATGTACCATGCCTTGAAGTCTCACTACTGGTGGGCAGGTATGAAGAGAGACATTTTGGCTTTTGTTGCTAGATGTTTGAATTGCCAACAGGTCAAGGCCGAGAGAATGAGACCTGGTGGATTGCTCCAGAGTTTAGAGGTGCCCCAATGGAATTGGGAGCACATCGTCATGGATTTCGTGACTCATCTACCTCGATCGAGTAGGGGATGCGATGCGATCTGGGTTGTGATTGATAGACTCTCGAAGTCGGCCCATTTCATCCCCTATGATGTGAGGTGTTCGATGAAAAAGATGGCGAAGTTGTACATCGACCATGTGGTTAGATTGCATGGAGTTCCGGTTTCGATAGTGTCCGACAGAGATCCGAGGTTCACTTCCCGATTTTGGAAGAGTCTGCAAGCAGCAATGGGTTCGAGATTGGCGATGAGCACAGCCTATCACCCACAGACAGACGGACGGTCTGAGCGAACTATCCAGACTTTAGAGGATATGCTGCGAGCAGTAGTGATGGATTTCAGCGGTGGCTGGCAGGATTCGCTTTCCTTGGTAGAGTTTTCGTATAACAACAGCTACCAAGTCACTATTGGAATGGCTCCGTTTGAGGCGTTGTATGGTCGAAAGTGCAGATCCCCGATTTGTTGGGAAGAAGTTGGCAAGAGGCAGCTTTCTACACCGGAGTTTGTTCAGCACATGAAGGATCAAATTGACTTGATTCGGAGTAGAATGAAAGCTGCCCAAGACCGTTTCTCTAGCTATGCTAATAGAAGACGTCGACCGTTAGAGTTTGAGGTTGGCGATCGTGTGTTTCTCAAGATTTCTCCTTTCAAGAGCATGATGAGATTCAGATTTAAAGGCAAATTGGCTCCCAGATTCGTTGGCCCCTTTGAGATTATCGAGAGGATTGGACAATTGGCTTATAGACTGAGGCTGCCCGAGGAGCTAGCCGCGATGCATGACGTGTTTCATGTGTCCATGTTGAGAAAATATGAGCCAAATCCTTCCCATGTTTTGAGAACCGACGAAGTTGAGCTGGATTCTGACTTGAGTTATATTGAATATCCAGTGCAGATTTTGGATAGGAAGGAGAAGCAGCTGAGAAACAAGATAATTCCTTTGGTGATGGTCCAATGGAGCAAGCATGGCCGAGAAGAAGCGACCTGGGAAGTGGAAGAGAAGATGAGACAGGATTGGCCTCCTCTGTTTGAGCATTGATCGTGTGAAATTTCCAGGTAAATTGATGATTTTTGCTTTGAATTTAGGTAATTTTGGTGCTGGTTTGAATGTTTGATTGTTTCTGCCTTGGTTTGTCTTTGATTTCGAGGACGAAATCTCTTAAGGTGGGGAGAATGTGAGGATTGAGAAATTCAATTAGTAATTAATCGGATTTTGGTAGGATTAGTTACGGGTTGAGTTGTTGAATTTCTCTAAGTTTTGGATTCAGTAGTTGCGCTCGTGAGAGAACGACCAGTCGATGCATTGAAGAACCAGTCGCGGGAGGAATTGTGTTGCGACTGGGTGAACAGCTGCTGGTAGCGATACTCGCGTGAGTAACGGCGTCGTTTAGATTAGTTGATGCATCGTCGCTTTGTGGTATTTTGCGTAACCAGTCGACTGGTGCTTGTTTGAAGAGATTTATACCAGCTCTTGGTCTCATTTCATGCGAAACATGTTGTCTGCTGGTGTATCGCTACGGCGTCGTTTGATTTAGTTAACTCCGCGTTTTGAATATTTCGACTGGGTGAACAGCTGTGGATTTGAGGAACCAGTCGAGGGAGCAACGCGACGTCGTTTGGTTAAGTTGAAACGCTGCGTTTCGAGGTTTGCGTCTGGGTTATTTAGCGACTTGCGACTGGATTGTTGCGACTGGATAGTTGCGACTTGATTGTTGCGTCTGGATTGTTGCGTCTGGATTGTTGCGACTGTTTGTTGTAGGAAGCATAAGTGCCAGTCGTAAGATTCCTACGGTTCACGACGACTGGATTGGTGAGCAGCAGTCGAGAGATTTGAGATGTATATATATAGAGGTGTTGATCGACACTTAGAATTATTTTGAGCCAGCCATTCCTTATCTCCTCTTTTCCAAACCCTCGAAATAGCTACTGTTCATCGTGATTTTCCATCGCCATTTTCCGTCGATTCCAGTCTCTGTTTTTGACGTTCTTAGTGGCGCTGGACTCCTTGAGACTTGCTCTTCCCATTGATACTAGTTTGGAAGCTGGGAGCAGCGAGTTGAGAAATCCCGAAGGCCCTGCTCGTTCGTTAGTAATTAGCACGGGGTCTGACAAATCCTCTTCCCATTCTCAACACATTGAGCTCAGTATCCGTGCGGGAATCTCAAATCCAGTACTTGTGTGACCCTCAATGGTTCAGGGATACAGCTAGCCGTGGGCCCACAACTATTGTGGCTCCGGAATCACAATTCCGGACTTACCCATCGGATCATGGTAAGAGCGTCTAGCAACATCGCCCCATGATCCCCTAGGTATCACTGATAGTGGCTACAAGAACCAGTTGGTCATGGTTAGCATACAGTACGGTCCTTTCAATGCATATATCCCGATCAGATCATCGACCATTGGTAAATCGAGAGTCGCTATAGATCCGATAGCTATGCATACATCTTGGAGATCGAATAGTGACATCGCGAGTGTAACTAGGTAAACCCATTTACCTAAAACACTTCTAGTACTCTGGCCAGAGATTTATACACTATTATCCCCTCAGATAGCATAGGATATCCACGCAGTCTGCGAGCGGTGAATCCTCGACAATGATGCATCGACTCCTACATGCATCGGGGTCTCACCCAATCCCGCCGCCTAATGACCCCAAGTGAGTCGGCAAACGAGTCAAAGTGAGACGCCTATCATGTAGAGTCTCAATGACGTTTCGAGTCGTGAGGACTAATCAGTACAACCAAGACCTCGGACTTATCCACTCGACAAATGATAACCACTTGGAAAGTCCGAACGAGGGTAGTTCGATAGATCACCAAGACAACGATGCATCGACTCCTACATGCATCCGGGGTCTCACCCAACTCCCGCCGCCTGATGAACCCCAAGTGAGTCGGCAAACGAGTCAAAGTGAGATGCCTGTCATGTAGAGTCTCAATGACGTTTCGAGTCGTGAGGACTAATCAGTACAACCAAGACCTCGGACTTATCCACTCGACAAATGGTAACCACTTGGAAAGTCCGAACGAGGGTAGTTCCATAGATCACCGGGTCACTATCTATTTGCATGCTCAGAACATCACAATGTTCCCTACCAATGAAACATGGTACTTCGCATTGGAGATACTAGTCTCTAGCTCGGGCGGCCTTATCCTCATTTTGACGGCCCAATCGACTAGGAACATGTTCATAATACACAGTGACTATTAGATGTGTTTCATGATAGTCGTCACACCCACTATCACATCTAACATACACTTTAGTGTATTCTAGGTCTTTACTCAACACAATTGTTAATCATCATACAACACAATGAAAGTAAAGAATGCCATATAAATAAATGCGAATATCATATATAAAGATTGTCATACAAGAGTCTATAAACCCACACGCCACAAGTTGGCTAGTTGGGCATCTACTCTAACAATCTCCCTTGTGTAGTCTGTTAGTGTTCCGTCCTAGCTTGTTGGGGTAAGTGTTCAGACCCTGCCTTGTGTTTGTTTAGAGCTTACTGTTGAGTTAGAGGGTAGTATAGCGCTGGTCGAGTTCGTAGCTCCCAGCTGTTGCTTTTCTGTGTTTCGGTCCTTGAGTAGTTGTTTGTAATTGGCTTAGCAGGTGTGAGATCTGCGTTGCTCGGACCCATTTTGTAGTAATTGTTGCACAGAATACTTGAGGTACGGATGTGAGCTTGCTTACAGCGTTGAGATTGGCATGGATATATGCTCATGCTTGCTGTTTTGGGATGCTGTGTATATTGTCTTGTTACCTGTTGCATTTCTTTGCACTGCATACACGCATCTGTTCCATGCTGTTGTCAGATCTCTTGTAGCCGTATGTTGCTTGCTGATTTGAGCGTGCCAGGGTGCTTGTAGAGGCGTGCGGGTAACTCCTGTCCCTCATCTCCCTGCTGGGACTGTTAGCCACCGTGAGCGGAGTGGGTAGCTCCCACATCTCATGTGTTGGGCAACAACAGGTTGAGCGTTGATAATGCACCTGGTACCATGTGCTGAGACGAGTGGGTAGCTTCCATATGCTCACACATATTGTGGCCACTGCCTTCTGTTCGGTTTCAGTTGTTGAGCTATCCTTGGAATCCTTTGGCTCCCTGTTTTCGGTTGTAGCCTTGATCTCATGCATAGAATTTGCATTTTTATATATTGCTATCTAACTACTGTTTTCAGTTGCTCTCCGTACTGGGGTTTGACCCCATGTCCCTCTGGGGCTTGGTTGTTTGTTGCCTGTGTGTGTTTTCAGGTTACCATGGTTACTCTGCTGGTCGTGGAGTAGACCCAACTGGAGGTGCCCCAGGAGGTGGTTAGAGTGTCCCAGTTAGCGTATAGAATATTATGTATCAGTATTGTTAGTCGGGGGTTGTCCTGTGCTTTGTAATAGTTGTTGTTTGGTACTTGATATATGTTTTAATGATGTACTGTTGTACTGAGTGATTTTATTACTGGGATATTTTGAGTATTTTTGTATTTTAAATTATATGTTTTAATCGTCAGGCCAAAGCGAAAATTTTAAGCCACTTTTGTGTGCTTCCGCTATTGTTTTGCGTGGTTTGACTCTGTATTGTGCACGAGGCCTGACAATATGCCTCGAGACAGCTAAAGAGTTATGAGCAGAACAATTCGACGCATGGCCTGGAGCTTGCAACAGTAGTGTTCGTGAAGATTTGTACACACTACTTGTACGGTGAGAAGTGTCAAATCTTCACAGACCATAAGAGTCTCAAGTACTTCTTCACCCAGAAGGAGCTGAACATGAGGCAGCGCAGATGGCTAAAGTTGGTGAAGGATTATGATTGTGACATTAGCTACCATCCGGGTAAAGCTAATGTGTTGGCTGACGCTTTGAGCCGGAAGACTACAGTAGTGGCATGTTTGCCAGTCGAGAGGCCACTACAGGCTAAGATGCAGAGGTTCGGACTGGAGTTCTATTCAGGAGGATGTGCATCGAGTTTGGCAGTGCTCACAATTCAGTCGACTCTTCAAGAGCGGATTAGATAAGGGAAGGCCTCTGATGAGCAGTTACAGTAGTGGAGACAGTGAGATGAGGCCAGAGGACGGGGTCTGTATATAGTTGAGGATGGGATTGTTCGTTTCAGAGCGCATGTGGGTGCCGATCACTGAGCAGTTGAAAGCTGAGATCTTATATGAGGCTCATGCATCGACGTACTCCATCCACCCAGGGAGTACGAAGATGTATAGAGATTTGCAGACGTTGTATTGGTGGTCGGTGATGAAGAAGGATATTTGGAGATTCGTATCTTTGTGCTTGACCTGTCAGCTGGTCAAGGCAGAGTATCAGCGATCGGCAGGGTTATTGCAGCCACTCCCTATTCTCGAGTGCAAGTGGGAGCATATTACGATGGATTTTGTGGTTGGGTTACCCAGGAGTCCCAGGGGATACACGACGATATGGGTGATTATGGACAGACTCACTAAGTCTGCACATTTCTTACCGATGAAGACTATTTTCACCCTGACACAGTACGCAGTGCTTTACATCAGAGAGATTGTCAGTCTGCATGGCATACCAGTCTCTATAGTGTCAGACAGGGACACCAGGTTTACATCTGCGTTTTGGAGGAGATTACATGCCTCCTTGGGGACTAGGTTGTCGTTTAGCACGGCGTTTCACCCGCAGACGGATGGTCAGTCAAATAGAGTCATCCAGATTCTGTAGGATTTGCTGAGAGCCTGTGTGATAGATTTCCAAGGTACGTGGGACTCGAGATTACCTTTGGTAAGTTCACGTACAACAACATCTTTCAGGCATCGATTGGGATGGATCCTTATGAGGCTCTGTACGAGAAGAGATGTCGATCTCCCGTGCAGTGGATGAGGTTGGAGAGAGAGTTTTGACTGGGCCGAAGCTAGTGCAGCAGACAGCGGACATAGTGACGAGGATATGGTATAGGATGAGGATAGCCCAGAGTCGTCAGAAGATTTATGCCGATCGTAGACGACGAGATCTGGAGTTAGGTATCGGAGACCATGAAGGGCATGATGCGCTTTGGCCGGAGAGGCAAGCTCTGTCCGAGATTCACCGACCATTCGAGATCTTGGAGAGGGTTGGTACTTTGGCATATCGAGTAGCGCTACCACCCAGCCTGTCAACCGTGCATAACGTATTCCACATTTCGATGCTGCGGAAGTATGTTTCGAATCCGTCGCACGTGTTGGATTTTGAGCCGCTCCAGTTAGCACCAGATTTATCATTTGAGGAACGACCAGTACAGATTTTGGCTCGAGAGGAGCACAGGCTTAGAGCGCGGAGTATTTCGATGGTCAAGGTCCGATGGCAGAGTCACTCAGAGGATGAGGCTACCTGGGAAACTGAGGTCGATATGCGAAGGCGCTATCCAGAGCTTTTCGGTACGTAATCTAATTTCGGGGATGAAATTCCTATAAGCGGGGGAGAGTTGTAATGCCCAGGAAATCCTAATTACGTGGAAATAAGTGCATGACTAGGGGAAAATTATTTTACGAAATTATATGATATTTTATGTGATTTATTGTAACGCCCCAAAATCCATAGGACCACATATTTGAGCCTTTACTATTTTAAGGGTCTATTTGATATTGCGTATTTCAGCCTTAAGTTCATTTTAAATTGTTTTGAAGGCTGATTTCAGATGTTGATTGGAAAACAAGACGCGGAAGGTTTCCAGGCAGTTGTCGTCCGAGCACAAACATGAGCAAGATTTCAAATAGAAAATGTTTTCAGCTTGACAAGCTAGTTCTTCTTTTTAAAATCTCTTGGTAAAATTTATAAATTCAAAACAGTAGTAGGGAGTTTTTGGTTAAAATCTTTTAAAAGAACACGGTTAGGTAGGATACCCATGCCTACTTGAGTTTAATTACCTACTACAAATCATATCTCATATATGATTGTTTTCGTAAATGGGAACTTCATTGTTGTCCAGAATTTTCTTTCTTTCTCTCCAAATTTTAGAAGAGTGCTCGTGGTGGTTCTTGTGGAGGACTCCTATTGAGATCAGCTGCTCTTGTGTTCCTTCGCTTAAGGCAAGTAAAAGCTGATTATTGCTATGCCATTTAAAGCATATATTGTTTTCCAGTATGTGTTGCTTGCCTGTTTACGTTAAGATAAGTTATGTTTATGTTCAAGTATGTTTAAGAAAATGAAAGAATGATCGGGTTCAAAATTATGTTTCTATTTCGAAACTTTGAAATAATGCTTCGAAGAAGATGAAGGTGTCGTTTTTAAAATGCTGAGCAGTCGGGTTTAAGTCGTATGTTCATGAATGTTCTTCTTTCTGGTGATTGGTAACGTCTGAATTTGATGATATGTAATCGGAGTCGCTAGTCGAATCAGAAGTTAAGTCTGGTTTGATAAGCAACGGCTGGTAGCGTAGTTGTGGTTCAGCTGTTGCATTGTTTCGTATTCAGTTGTTGCCTTAGTTTGTATTAAGCTGTTGAATTGTTTCGTATTTAGCTGTTTTCAGATGTTTCGTATTCAGCTGTTGCATTGTTTCGTATTCAGCTGTTATCAGATGTTGCATTAGGTTGCATTCAGTTGTTGCCTTAGTTCGTATTCAGCTATTGTCAGATGTTGCATTAGGTTGTATTCAGTTGTTGCCTTAGTTTGTATTCAGCTGTTGCAGTAATTTATATTCAGACGTTGTTCTGAATAATGTCTAGACGATTGGTTGTTCAAACATCTGAGTTCCTTTGTTAAAAAGCATTGACGTCTGAGTTGACCAACATCAGCTGGTCACTGTTCATATGATATTTCCTTAGCGTCAGCTGGTCACTGTTCATATGATATTCTCCTTAGCGTCAGCTGGTCACTGTTCATATGATATTTCCTTAGCGTCAGCTGGTCACTGTTCATATGATATCTCCTTAGCTTCAGCTGGTCACTGTTCATATGATATTTCCTTAGCGTCAGCTGTTCACTATTCAAAGAGAATTTCCTAGTCGCAGCTGATACCCGATGACACTCCTAATTCATAGTCACAGCTTCTCACTGTTAGAAATATATTGCCACCGTCAGAGTCTGTTCCAAGATAGCAATACTTTTCCATTAGCAACATCTGAAATTCCCTCTAGTGGTATCCTTGAACAGTAAAGATCTGTTTCGATTTCCAGTACAGTCTTTTAGTCACGTCTGCTTCTCACGCTAACGACATCGTTTCATTTAATACACCTGTTTCAAGTTAGCGATAACTCTTCAATGGAATTATCTATTTATACAGTAGACATCTGCCTTGTCTCCTGGTACAGTTTCTTCTAGTCGCAACTGTTTCATTTCAGCGATGAGTTCCAGTAGTCGAATCTCATACTCAGCAAAAGTTTTAAAAGAGATTTTTAAATGAATTTCGAAGCACAAGGAAACCGAAGGTTGTAGATTTCAAAATCTGATTTCAACCAGCTATGAGTTTAAAGGAAGAATGTTTAGCTTTAAAGGATTTATGGCATAGATAACAGACGGTCACAATGGAGGCGTGAGCAGCTGTCCAGATGTCAGTTGCCCTCTCATATAGGAAGGGTGAGCAGTCGTCCAGATTTCGGTTGCCCCTTCACACGAGCTATATGCTAAGGCTGATATCAGTAGTCACTTGATCAGGTGCACAACGAACCTAAGGAGAGCTTCTAAGCCATAAATCACAAGAAAATACTGAAAGGGATCTGGGTCATCTTCCCCATTTCCAAGTTTATGAAAGAAAGTTTAAGAAACGCTTATGATGAATGACTTCCTTTAAATTGTTATGTTAAGCTATGTTAATGCTAATGTCTGCCTGCGTTATGTGATTTTATTATCCTCAGATTTTACTTGCTGAGCCCCTTGGCTCATTAGCTTTAAAATGGTGCAGGTGGGACAGATCTGGGGCAGACGGGAGGCAGCAGCTGAACCAGCTGTGGTGATTGTGTTTATCTAAGGCCGATTTTTTACGCAGCAGTTGTTGTTGTTTTTTATCTTTCGTTAAGTCTGTATTAGATCCATTACAACAATAGTAAATTCATATAGAATTTCAAAGTTGTAATATCGCACTTTGCATTTCATGATATATGTTATTGAAAAATTTATTTCAGCTGTTACAGTACTTGGCGCCACATTTACGTTTGTACTTCGAATTTTATTTTAGTTATAAGAGATACAGCTTATAACAAATTCCATTCAGCCCTCCCTTTCTTTTATTTATTCGATTTCGTGACTCCATGAGGATTGGGGCGTCACAACTTGGTATCAGAGCATGGTCCTGAGATAAACACACGCACTTCCAGTTGGAACAGCAGTTGTCAACCGTTTCTCCAGCGCTGTGAGTTTATTTTATGTTTCATACAGCTTATAACAAATTCCATTCAGCCCTCCCTTTCTTTTATTTATTCGATTTCGTGACTCCATGAGGATTGGGGCGTCACAACTTGGTATCAGAGCATGGTCCTGAGATAAACACACGCACTTCCAGTTGGAACAGCAGTTGTCAACCGTTTCTCCAGCGCTGTGAGTTTATTTTATGTTTCAGAGCATTTGTCTTTAAAATTTAGCATGTTCTGATTTTTGCATTGTGGTGGATTATGGGCTATAGATCATAATATGTCTGGCCGAGGAAGAGGTAGGAGAGGTATTCCTTTAGAAGAAACCAACCCTGACAGTAATGCTAGTATCGCCCAACTCCTAAGAATGTGGTAGAGCAAACCGGCAGAGGCAATGGTCATTCAACTAGTAGTAGAGGACCAGGTGTTAGAGTAGATGCCCAACTAGCAAACTTGTGGCGTGTGGGTTTATAGACTCTTGTACAAAACAGTCTTTATATATGATATTCGCATTTATCCATATGGCATTCTTTACTTTCATTGTGTGTATGATGATTTACAATTGCGTTGAGTAAAGACCTAGAATGCACTAAAGTGTATGTTAGATGTGATAGTGGGTATGACGGCTATCATGAAACACATCTAATAGTCGCTGTGTATTCTGAACATGTTCCTAGTCGATTGGGCCGTCAAAATGAGGATAAGGCCGCCCGAGTTCGAGACTAGTATCTGCGATGCGAAGTACCATGTTTCATTGGTAGGGAACATTGTGATGTTCTGAGCATGCAGATAGATAGTGACCTGGTGACCTATCGAACTACCCTCGTTCGGACTTTCCAAGTGGTTACCATTTGTCGAGTGGATAAGTCCAAGGTCTTGGTTGTACTGATTAGTCCTCACGACTCGAAACGTCATTGAGACTCTACATGATAGGCGTCTCACTTTGACCCGTTTGCCGACTCACTTGGGGTCATAAGGCGTCGGGATTGGGTGAGACCCCGATGCATGTAGGAGTCGATGCATCGTTGTCGAGGATTCACCGCTCGCAGACATGCGTGGATATGCTATGCTATCTGAGGGGATAATAGTGTATAAATCTCTGGCCAGAGTACTAGAAGTGTTTTAGGTAAATGTGTTTACCTAGTTACACTCGTGATGTCACTATTCGATCTCCAAGATGTATGCATAGCTATCGGATCTATAGCGACTCTCGATGT
>KV010720.1:7355-20285 GCA_001598015.1 Dorcoceras hygrometricum | reverse complement strand
CTGTGAAGGATATTCTTAAGTACTTACGAGGGACTAAGAATATGTTCATGGTCTATGGGGGTGGTGAACTGAAACTGGAAGGCTACACTGATTCTAGCTTCCAGTGTTACGTGGATGATTCGAAATCAACCTCTGGATTTGTATTCATGCTCAATGGTGGTGCTGTCTCTTGGAATAGTTCCAAGCAAGACACTATCGCGGATTCAACCACTGAGGCTGAGTACATCGCAGCATCAGCTGCTGCTAAGGAGGCCGTTTGGATAAGGAATTTCGTCCAAGAGTTGGGCGTCATTCCTAATGGAGTTGGTCCAGTCTCGATGTACTGCGACAACACGGGTGCCGTTGCGCAAGCAAAGGAGCCTAGGTCTCACCAAAGATCCAAACACATACTGAGGAAATACCACATAATCCGGGATATTGTGGCTAGAGGTGACATAGCAGTTGAGAGAGTCGCCTCTACGGACAACGTTGTTGATCCACTTACGAAGCCCTTGCCTGGACCGTTGTTTGAAAAACATCGCGAAACAATGGGACTGCGTCTGATGAGTAGTTGGCTTTAGGGCAAGTGGGAGATTGTTAGAGTAGATGCCCAACTAGCCAACTTGTGGCGTGTGGGTTTATAGACTCTTGTATGAAACAATCTTTATATATGATATTCGCATTTTTCCATATGGCATTCTTTACTTTCATTGTGTGTATGATGATTTACAATTGCGTTGAGTAAAGACCTAGAATACACTCAAATGTATGTTAGATGTGATAGTGGGTATGACGACTATCATGAAACACATCTAATAGTCACTGTGTATTCTGAACATGTTCCTAGTCTATTGGGCCGTCAAAATAAGGATAAGGCCGCCCGAGTTCGAGACTAGTATCTGCGATGCGAAGTACCATGTTTCATTGGTAGGGAACATTGTGATGTTCTGAGCATGCAGATAGATAGTGACCTGGTGATCTATCGAACTACCCTCGTTCGGACTTTCCAATTGGTTACTATTTGTCGAGTGGATAAGTCCGAGGTCTTGGTTGTACTGATTAGTCCTCACGACTCGAAACGTCATTGAGACTCTACATGATAGGCGTCTCACTTTGACCCGTTTGCCGACTCACTTGGGGTCATAAGGCGTCGGGATTGGGTGAGACCCCGATACATGTATGAGTCGATGCATCGTTGTCGAGGATTCACCGCTCGCAGACATGCGTGGATATCCTATGCTATCTGAGGGGATAATAGTGTATAAATCTCTGGCCAGAGTACTAGAAGTGTTTTAGGTAAATGGGTTTACCTAGTTACACTCGCTATGCCACTATTCGATCTCCAAGATGTACGCATAGCTATCGGATCTATAACGACTCTCGATTTACCAATGGTCGTTGATCTGATCGGGATATTTGGATTGAAAGGACCGTACTGTACGCTAACCACGACCAACTGGTTCTTGCAGGCACTATCAGTGATATCTAGGGGATCATGGGGCGATGTTTCTAGACGCTCTTACCATGATCCGTTGGGCAGGTACGGAATTGTGATTCCGGAGCCACAATGGTTGTGGGCCCACGGCTAGTTGTATCCCTGAACCATTGAGGGTCACACAAGTACTGGATTCGAGATTCCCACACGGATACTCAGCTCAATGTGTTGAGCATGAGAAGAGGATTTTGGGGAGTGCGACTTCCTAAAAGTCAACAGGGGTCAAACCGAGGTTTCCCGCTGTTGAGGGGCAAAACGGTCATTTTGCACTGGGGTTCTGAAAAAATGGTTTTTCAGATCATAGTATTCAGTTTTGGAAACTGATTCGATCGGTCCGATCTGATCGGCGATCGGAGTTATAATGAAGTCTCGGTGATGGGGATGAACTGAATGTTCATCCGTTGGACCCGGGCCCGTTGGGCCGGTCCAAATCCACCTTTAATTCTACTTAAGGTAGAATTAAGCCTAGACTTATGACACACTTGATCATTAGACTCAACCCTAACCCTAATAGCTTCGGCCGCCTCCCTCCTCTCTCTCAAAGAGCCGCCGCCGCCGGCTCCACGCGCCGCCGCCGCCGTCTCTTCTTCGTCGGAAAATCGTTTCCGGCCAATCTTGACGAGGAGAATCCGTCCGCGCCGATCTCGTCAGGCCTTCTAGTGCAGGCTGACGAAGGAGTCTCGTTTCTGGTCGTGGACCGGATTGGCGTTTTCTACCGCAGTCTACCGTGAAGTGCCGTTTTCTTTACGAAACCGGTCGGAGCAAGGCACGAGTTGCCAGCAAGGTAGCAATCTGAAACACCCTATGGTTGTGTTTATTTCATAGTATTGATCGTCTCCCGGCACATGTTTTTGTTCTTCCGCTGCCCCGCCGGAAGGCGTGATCCGGATCCCAACAGGTTGTATGACATAACATTGAATAACACAAACCCTAGCCACCAAGTAGCTCCGCCCTCCCTCCCTCCTCACCTCTCGGCCGCCGCCTTCCCACGCGCCGTCGCGCCGCGCCGCCGTGATCGGACTTGTTCCGATCACCTTGTCTAGGAGATTCCGCTCGTTCCAAATTCGTCAGCTCTTGTAGTGCAGACTGACGAAGGACTCGTGTATCCAGTCGTGGACCGGATTAAGGAGATCTACCGCCGCCTACCTTGAAGTGCCAGATTCCCTGTGAATCCGGTCGGAGCCAGGCGCCTAGACGCCAGCAAGGTGACATATCAAACATCATATGTATGTTTATTTGTTGTTATTATTATGTATTGAACGATTCCCGATGCAAAATTTTGAAACTTCCGCTGCGCCCCGGGAAACGGGATCCGGATCCGCCACTGCGCCAACACAAAATTATGTTTTCTGCTTCCAACGTTTTCCAGAATGTTTTAAGAAAGATCGAGGATGTTTAAAAGTACTGAGGAGTTCAGATTTGAGTCACGTATGTTCATGAATGTTCTTCTTTCTGGTGAATGGTAACGTCTGAACTTGACTCTATGTAATCGGAGATGCTAGTCAAATCAAAAACTAAGTCTGGTTTGATAGGCAGAACTGGTATCGTAGATGTCGTTCGTGATGTTGCAGCACCTAGTTTTTACTCAGACTTTGTTTCCTATATTAGAGACTAAATTCCATATTTAAATCAGAAGTTTTCATTCAGATTCGTGTTTTCGCTACACATCTGAGTTCGGTCAGATTTCACATTATTTATCACTTCACTGCTGAGTCGATTACAATTATTCGTTGACATCTGAGTTGACCAACCTAATCGCGTTGACATCTGAGTGACCAACCTAGTTGCGTTGACATCTGAGTTGACCAACAACATCTGTTTCTTTTCCAAAACACTATTTCTGTGGTGACATATGTTTTCCGCTATCACTACAGTTCCCTAGTCAAATATGTTTCATTGTTAGCGATGTATTTTCATAGTCAGATCTGTTTCACGCTAACTGTATTGTTTCTGGTTGTCACATTTGCTCAATGTTACGTTCCACCTGAGAAATCTGTTTTGCTTTCCATTACAGCTTCCTATAGAGAAATCTGTTTGCATTTCAGCGATCACTTTCCAGTAGTCAAATCTGATACTCAGTAAGTTTTTAAAATGTGAAGAGAGTTTTAAAAGAAGTGAACCCCGATGATTTTCAAAGGAGATTTCAAAATATAAGAGTTTGAAGGAATAAAAGTTTATTTCTAAGGATTTATGGCATAGATAACAGACGGTCATAACGGAAGGGTGAGCAGCTGTCCAGATGTCAGTTGCCCTTTCATAAAGGAAGGGTGAGCAGTTGTCCAGACCCTTTACAATGAGCTATATGCTAGAACTGATATCAGAAGTCATTTGATCAAGTGCACAACGGACCTAAAGAGAGCTTCTAAGCCATAAATCTTGAAGTACGAGAAATTAAATGAAGGGATCTGGGTTATTGTCCCCGCATCCAAGTTATGAAAGAAAGTTATGAAAGAAAGTTATGAAAGAAAGTTTTAAGAAAGTTTACGAAAGAAAGCTTATGTTTAAATGAAGTTCCTTTAAACTCAGTTATGTAAATGTTCAGATGTCTGCCTGCGTTAAATGACTTTGTTATTACTCAGATTTTACTTGCTGAGCCCCTAGGCTCATTAGCTTTTAAAATGGTGCAGGTGAGACAGTTAAGGGACAAGCGGAAGGTGGAAGCTGAGACAGCTGGGTGGTGAAGTGTTTATCTATGGACAGCGTTTCCCGTGTCTTAGATGTTGTTGTCTTTTATCCTAGACATCTGTATTAGATCTATTGCAACAGTAGTAAATTCATATAGAATTTCAGATGTTGTAATATCGGATTTGCAGTATATATATGAAATCTGTTTTCCGCAAATTTTTCATTACTAGGCGCCGAACATGTGTGTATGTCAGATTTGTGTTTGTGTTTCGAAACTTTTCTAAGTTATAAGAAGTACAGCTTATAACGAATTGTTATTCAGCCCTTCTTTTTATTTCAAAATTTTACTTCACCCCAAAATTCGTGACCCCGTGGGTTCGGGCGTCGCACACTGACATCTCATTATAATAACATGATATGATTTACAAAATTATATTGTTCATTATTATATAATTTATGTATAATATCATATTATTATATAAAGGAGGCTATGCCACCTCAAAATAATAATGTGATGTGATATACAAATTATTTAACTATGATTACTATTATATGTTATATATAACCATAAGTGTTAAATAAAATTATTTTATTTATCTCGATAATAAACGATCATAAAATAGATATATGTTAATGACTAGTAACGGGTATAAACGACTAGATTTTATTCTATAAATATGTTGTTGTCTAAAACATTCATTCGCCCCACTATCACTTTTTTATCAAATTTTCTTCACAAAATTTATTTTTCGATTAGAAAAGGGAAGAAGAAGATGATGATTCATCCAAGGATAATTTTTATAATTATTTTGATTATTATACTCACTAGTCTTGTATTTATCGGCGAGTATTCCCCTCGTACCTTTTCGTTATTTCAAACCATGCTTGTATTGCTAGTTTATCCATTATTTTTCATTGTCATACTAATGAATCTTGACTAATAAAATGTATTTATATCAAAGCACTACCATGTCGAATTTTACGAATCTCGAATTTGATGCTCTTGATATTATTGGAAAAAAATATATGTCATGGACTCTCGATGTCGAAATGCATCTTGAATCATTAGGTCTTAGTGAGACCATTAAAAATAATGCCTCGTCATCACAAGAGAAGGCAAAAGTTATGATATTTTTACGACGACATCTTGATGAGGGGTTGAAATGTGAATACCTCACGAAAAAGAATCCCATGACTTTATGGCAAGGATTAAAGGAACGATTTGAACACATAAGGGAATTTATACTTCCGACGGCCCGTGATGAATGAAATTCATTAAGATTCTAAGACTTTAAGAAGGTCAGCGATTATAATTCTGCAATGTACCGAATAGTCTCGCAACTGAAATTTTGTGGACATGAGGTCACAGAATCAGAAATGCTTGAAAAAACATTTTCCACGCATCAAATATAACTCTACAACAACAACATAGAGTGCGTGAATTTGCGAGATATTCTGAACTTATCGCATGTCTACTTGTGATGAAAAAAAACAACGAGCTACTAACGAGAAATCATCAATCCCGACCTACTGGATCAACGGTATTTCTTGAAGTAAATGTCGTAATTCAGAATGAACGAAACCAAAATAAAAGTTGTGGAAAAGATTTTGGTCGTGGCAGAGGTCGGGATCGTGGACGTGGATGTGGACATAGAAATAACTATGGTCGTGGATGCGACCGTGGATTTGAAAACAATAGAGGTAGTTACTTCAATAACCCCTCTAAAAAGGAAACCCCGAACCATCCACAGAAGAGGCAGCATGAGAACACAAGTATGAATGAAAAGCACTCAAAAACATTCGAAAGTTCTTGTTTTAGATGCAACACTAAAGGGCATTGGTATCGTATTTGTCGAGCCCTTGAACATCTCTGTAAGCTCTATAAAGAATCACGGGTCAGTTAAAAAACTACGACTCATTCCAGTCTTATTTTAAAGGAAGGGAGTTGACTTTCTTTTTTTGGTCAAAGATATTGATTTTAAGGGTAGTTTAGTCTTTTACATTTTTGGTACTATAAAAATATAATCAAAACTGATTTGAATTAATCTGGACTCGAACACAGATACAGGGACGAGGTAAGAGCTCTCACACCACTACACCAACAATACGATATTTGTTATTTAATATAACTAATATATAAAATATAAACACCAACTGTGTGGAGTTTTATATCAAATTAGTAAACACTATTGGGTCGTGTACTTGGGTCTCGTATTTGGTCAAATTATTAAACAAATACTATTGGGTCGTGTACTTGGATAAAATTATTAAATACAATTGGGTCGCGTACTGGGTACCCAAATTATTTTCTGGGTCGTGAATATGAATTGGGTCGCGTTACTGGGTCGTGTTAATCTGAGGGTCAATTTGGTCAAAATATCTCACTCCCATCCTTCGAATTAAAACACATCTCACTCACTCTCACCCAAATTTCCCAAATAATCATTAAAGGGTAAAAAAAAAATACCAATTTCAATGAAGACAATGTAATAAATGTAATTGATATTTGGAGTACAGTAGTACACTAAATACCCCTTTCTAGGTCTTTAATTTTATGGGCTGATAAGTGAGCAATGGGCCGGCAACACAGATCCAAATCAATCATATATCTTTAATTCTTCGTCACAACGAATCTCCTCTGGTTCCTCCCGAGCTCCATCAATGGCGAAAACCAAACTAAAGAAGAAACCAAAACACCTCAATAAAATAGAGAAGAAGAAGAAAAATAAGAAGTTTACGAAAACTGGATCTGTTGATTCCGATCCAAACTCCGAACTCCAAACCCTCCTCCAACCGTTTTCGAAGGAGCAGCTCACCAATCTCGTAACCGACCTATGTGTATCTCACGATTCACTTTTAGACCTTATCCAGTCCACAGCCGACAAAGACATCACCCATAGGAAAATCTTCGTCTACGGCCTCGGTTGGGATGCCACGCGCCAGTCCGTTCACCCCATTTTCGCGGCTTTCGGTGAAGTTGAGGATTTGAATGTTGTTATGGATCGCACCACCGGTAAATGCAAAGGTTATGCCTTTGTTACTTTCAAAACGCGGAAATCTGCTCAAAAACTGCTGAAATCCCCTAGAATTCAAGTGGGTAATCGTGTGGCCACTTGCCATCTTGCGTCGGCGGGTCCCAACGCCTCTTCTTCCGGGGTTGTTTCCCACCAGCTTTTTTCTTCTGATTTTCCTCTGCGGAAAATTTATGTCAGCAATGTGCCAGAGAGTGCCAGACCAGAAAAGTTGAGGAGATTCTTTGAGAATTTCGGAGAGGTTGAACATGGGCCAACGGGGTTGGATCCAACTACTGGGAAATTCAAAGGGTATGCGATCTTTGTGTTTAAGACCGTCGAAGGAGCTAAGAAAGTTTTAGAGGAGCCCGATAAGATTTTCGAAGGAATTCAGTTGCATTGTCGGAAGGCCACTGAAGGGAAGGGGAAAGGAGTTGGGGGTGCAGCTTCAATAACTACCGCGATGCAGCAGGTTCACCCGCAGATGCTTGAAGTGGCTGCAGCGCAGCAGGCGCAGAGTATGGCTTTGTTTGGGCCACAGATGGGGTTAATGAATCCTTTATATGGTGCCGGGTTGTTTGGGAATGCTCTGATAGGAAGTTATTATGGGATGATAGGTGGGCAAATGCAGGGATTGGGTTTGGGTGCTTATGGAGTTCCTGGAGTTGGCTCCTATTCCGACCCCACCGGTGCAAGTACTGGTGTACCTGGTGGGGCTATGCTTCAAGGGTTGCCGCATATGTATCCAAGTCAGCAGAGTGGGCAAACTTCTTCATCATTAGCTAAGTCTTTGAAGACTGATGACAGTGGCTATTTTTCCAGCCTTTGGTATGATCAGTGCACCCCACCCTTGTTTTCCTCATACGTATCTATGTCTATAAAGTTCTCACTTTCTTTAAAAGGAGTTTGAATTTGGTAACTTAAGTTTTCGTTTTTTGTTGCTACTCTAGCTCTTTCTAACACTGTGTATGACAGACCTATTATTTGTAAATATTGACTCTGAAAGTTCAAAAATTCAGTCGAAGAGCTTTAGGGGTTGAATGCAAATGTAGATTATTACTGCTAGTAGGTCATATGGTCTGGTTCATTATTCGCCATGCCATTCGCAACTATGAGCTAGAATATCTATCAGTACTCATGAATCCATGGGTTAATCAGATGCAAGCATAAGGTATTATCCTAAGGTTGCATCTGAGACCCATATTCCTCACATGAGACACTGGAAAAAAACATGGACCCTACATGTAGAAGTAAAGGTGGATTGTTTGATACAAACTTGTGGCAATACGTAAGGGTAGGTAGAAACTAGTTCGGAACTCAATGTGTATATGATATTGTACCCATTTCAATGCGACTTATACAAATAAAGAGTTTTAAAAGAGAGTTTTATTAAATTAGTTTGCCAAAGGCTTAGGATGGTATGTGACTCTACTGGAAGGAGAGATACTTAGGATGGATCGATGTATGTAACATAATTTATAAATGCATTGATTATGGAAATTGTGTTGGAGGTAATTATTGACAGACTGATGGACTTTTTGACAATCATTCTAACAGGGGTAAAGATGGCCATCATGAAAATTTTGTGACCTAGGATTTGTGCAATCAATTGCCACTGATCATTCCAAACGTATTATTAGAAGACAGACCTGGGTTTGCTGATCAATGGGAAATATTTCACCAAATTGTGAGGGGACAAATTAAAATTTATATTAGTTGATGGAACTTTTTGGTGGAGATTTAGTTCATTAGATTATAATATTGCAACATTTTGTTTTGCTGTTTCCTTTGACATATTTTTTCGGTTACTGCAGAAAATCACAATTGAAATGGAATACAAAATGCATGGTGTTGTTGGAAGGTATCTTGGGTTATGGTTGATCGTGGAATATGATACCATGTCTTCATTTTCAACTTTGAATTATTTTTATCATATTCTACTTTTTTCTTAGCTTTTACACCTTTGGCCATTACATCAGTGAAACTGATATCCAGTATCTGATCTTATTGGGAAACGTTTTGATTTTGAATTTGTTATAATTTTGTTATGACTTGCAGAAACTTGGTCTCCCATTTTTCTTGTGGAAATTTTATTTTATGTTTGATCGCCATTTTGTTGCTGCGCCTTCTTCTACTTGTTTTTGTTAATGTGCCTTCTTCTTGTTCTTTTGATTCCAGTGTTTCTCTCATACTTTTGCCCGTGGTTCTGCATTTTCCACGTAACTTTGTTTCATTTGTTTTGTTCTGCAACATGGACACTCGTGATGATTTGCTCGAGGATTTTTGTGTCGTCACTTTAGTTTATGAAAGATGATTTCAAGTTATTATAATATTTTTTTAGCTCAAGTATTAAATGAAATTTGAACAAACTTTTTTTCTTCAATCTAGTTTACTTTAGATATATATTGTATTAATATTGACTTAGAATTTTTTTTTTTTGTGTTGTTGTCCACTCTATTGAATCGAAACTGTTAAATCACATGCAAACATTTTTATTTGATATGTCAATCCATGTGTATGTGTGTCTGCTAACATCACTCGACCTTTTGAGATTCTTACTCAACTCTTCCAAGTTTTGCTACGCCTTTACTATACTTTATCGAACGATAGATGTTAATTCTCGTAAAACTCTCTTTTGGTTGTTTTACACGTGAATTGCCGACTTGCAATGCATGATAACATGGCACCAACATATAAAGACTGTTGGTGGCAGGGTTTTTTTTTTAAAGAGTTTCCCTTCTAGTTATAATGATCTTGAATGTTCTTTACATATATCGTGTTGGTTTTCCTTTATTGATTCAAATTTTTGGGTAAGTTCCCACTCGAAAGGGGGAGAGCTGTTACTTGATATAGTTCAGCCTAATGGGAAGCCTGTCACATCAAAGACTTGGGCTGATTTCAATTTTGAATGTTCTGTATTTGTTTATGAAGTATGTATTAAAGTTGAAGGTTTATCAGACCTGCTTACGTGGACAGATCTGCTGATGTGGAAGTCCAGCGTGGACAGATTTGCTGATGTGGAAGTCCAGCGTGGACAGATCTGCTGATGTGCATAGTTAGCTTAACTTTCAGATGCACTGTTTCAGAACCTATAAATACATGTTCTTCGTGTTCTTTGTTAGTAGAGTAGAGATATATCAGTCTGTGTAAAATTCACATTTTGAATAAAACTGATTCCCTTTCCTTCGCTCCATTTCTGAGCTTTATCAAATCATAGATTTCTAATATGGTATCAGAGCAGAGAAAATCATCGATTTAACTTGCCTTGACATTGATCGACGCAACGAAATGGCGAGAGGCGGCGGTGGTCAAGTTGCAAATCAAATGCCGGTAGTTCGCACGGCTCTGGAAGATACAAGCAGTCCATACTACCTCCAAAATGGGGATCATCCAGGTCTGCTTCTTGTTTCCAATCTTCTCGCTGGATCAAACTACAATATCTGGAGTCGCGCTATGGTTGTGGCTCTTACAGCGAAGAATAAGCTAGGTTTTGTTGATAAATTCAATCGATCAACCCCGATCCGATGATCTGTTGTATGGATCATGGACAAGGTGTAACAGTATGGTAATATCATGGATTCTGAACTCAGTAACACGAGATATTGCCGATAGCTTGATGTATATGCCGACAGCGAGAGAAATGTGGGTGGATTTACACGATAGATTTCATGAGAGTAATGCTCCGCGAGTCTATCAAATTAAGAAAATGCTTAATGGTCTGCAACAAGGCGCCATGGATATTTGTTCATACTATACCAAGCTGTGGATATTGTGGGATGAACTCAGAGATTATCAGCCTACTTCAGTCTGCAACTGCGGATCTATGAAGGAATGGATAGCTTATCAGAATCAAGAGTGTGTTATGCATTTTCTGACGGGGCTCAACGAATCATATGCACAAATTCGTGCACAAGTTTTGATGATGGAGCCATTTCCAATCATTGTCTTTGCTTTGGTTGTACAAGAGGAGCGGCAAAGATCTATTCATCATGGAACTGCTAAGATAAGCATTGATCACCATGTCAGTCTAAACAATGTGAATTCGAACATTGTAAACTCTACAACAACTCCCAGGGTGCAGAGATCAGGAAAAGGAGACAAGGTTGTATGCTCACATTGTCACTTCAGGAATCACACAGTTGATAAATGTTATAAGCTACATGGTTATCCTCCAGGGCATCCCAAGCTTAAGCAGCAGTTACCTCAGAGTAATGCACAAGTTCATCAAATTTCCAGTATTATGCAGGATAACTCAAGTGCACCTGGAGATAGTCTGACTCAAAACCAGTGTAAACAACTGATTGAGTTCCTAAGCTCTAAGCTTCATTTCGGGCATAGTTCCCAGGTTGAACCACAGCAACAAGAATCCTCTGCTTCATGCTTCACTGGTATATGTTCCACTGTCTCTCACAATTCTTCTATCACACACACAGATTGGGTATTGGACACAGGGGCAACTCACCACATTTGTTGTTCCCTGTCCATGTTCCATTCTTCTAAGCCAGTTAACTCAAAAATCATGCTACCTAACACCCTTACTATACAGGTCACAACTACTGGTTCTGTGTTTCTAACTAATGATTTAATTCTTCATGATGTTCTCTATGTCCCTGAATTTCAGTTTAATCTCTTGTCAATTAGTTCTCTTACTAAAATCTTGCATGTTCAGTATCTTTCATGTCTGATTCATGTCACATTCAGGACTTCAAAAGGACCAAGACGATTGGGATGGGTAAAAGACTCGGAAATCTGTATGTGCTGATAAAGTCAAGCATTACTTCACCTTCCTATGTCTGTAATGTTTCTGTTCCTAAGCCTGAATTGTGGCATTGTCGTATGGGTCATCCTTCCCCTAATAAACTCTCTAGTTTGAAGAATATTCTTCATTTTGATAGCACTGATGTAGATATAAATCTCTGTCATGTATGTCACATGTCAAAACAGAAACGATTACCTTTTGAGTCACATAATAAAACTGCTGCTCATTCATTCGAATTATTACATATTGATGTTTGGGGACCTTTTTTCAAGTATTCTGTTGATGGATATCGTTTCTTTCTCACAATTGTTGATGATCACACACGTTTTACATGGGTGTATATGCTGCGATCAAAATCTGAGGTGTCATCTATTTTCCCTATGTTCTGTCGAATGGTTAATACTCAGTTTGGTGCAAAAATAAAATCTGTTCGAAGTGATAATGCTCCGGAGCTTGGCTTCATTAATCTCTTTAGTGAGTTAGGGATTGTTCACACCTACTCTTGTGTTGAACGCCCTCAACAAAACTCAATTGTTGAGCGAAAACATCAACACATTCTCAATGTTGCTAGAGCTCTAATGTTCCAATCTTCTGTCCCTATCGACTACTGGAGCGACTGCATTGTTACTTCAGTGTATCTCATTAATCGCATACCTTCATCTATCCTTCATCATAAAACTCCCTTCGAATTACTCCATGGAAAACCTCCTGCTTATTCACATTTAAAAATCTTTGGGTGTCTTTGCTATGCATCAACACTCATGTCTTCACGCCATAAATTTTCCCCACGAGCCATCAAGTGTGCCTTCCTAGGTTATCCTCCTGGATATAGAGGTTATAAACTACTAAATCTAGACACCAATGAAATTCTGATTTCCCGTGATGTAATATTCCACGAACATGAATTTCCTTTCCAAAATACTTCTAATTCAGATTCACAACCATCTGATATTTTCTCAGACAACTTATTACCAGTTCACTCCCAATTGAACAACTCCCATACAATACCTGATCCCATTTCCTCAAAACCAAAGCAGCAATCTCGTTCCCAACGGATATTG
>KV010718.1:19616-34262 GCA_001598015.1 Dorcoceras hygrometricum | reverse complement strand
TCGAAACCATTTTATAAGCAGTAATACTGAAAAGGAAAACAGACATGCATCACTAACTATATATAAAATAAACGCTAAGACATAAAACATGGTCGTTAAGTTTTATGAATTACCCTCCCACTATTTTAACGATTTCACCACCCTCTAATGAAATCGAGAAAACAGGTTTCTTTAGTGGGCACACGGAGCCCAATCAAGCGATCATGGACCCGAATAATATCAGCCATCCATGACCCCCAAAAGGTAGTTTCCGATTGCAACCGGTGCAACCTCCATGTATTTACCTCACGTCCAGTAAGGGCCCAATAATATGGCGCCGTTTACTATCACGTGTCAAGATGACCCATAAATGTCCCTTAACGTCCCCAATAATATGAGCCAACGTTAAAGGGAGTTCCAGCCGACTCACAACAGTTGTCAATGGCATGGACAGCTTTCCGGCATACATGACCCCCTCAATAATATGAGCCGGGCCATGTATACGGGTAGCATCGACGTACACCCATTGTTGATGGAAGGTAGGGAAATTTAAACAGTTTTAAATACCCTTTAGTTTATCGAATAAACATTTTATCTTGATATAAGTTTTAAATCATATTTAAAACGAGGGATTTTAATTTTTGAAAAACTTTGATCTCATGCATTTATTTTAAATCAAATTTAAAAACATGCAATATGCGGATTCAACTAAGCTATATATCAACATATATAAATAAATATTGGGATGATCGATCGTGAGAGCTATGCGGTCCGTGGTTGCCAGTCACGGACCTGGGTCCAATCCTAGGGGTAATGCAATATGCAATGCAATCCTATACAATTCTTTCAGGTTTTACAGATCTTCGGTCTTCAATATCTTGATCGTCATCTCCACCGTCTTCGGATGTCCTCCCACTAAATCTAGTAACTTTACATTTAAATTTACCATGACATACAAAGGATACATTTATCAAGGGGTGGGAACGGGCCACAAACAGGCCCACTTTAAATGATAATCAAAATATTAATACAACCGAATCACAAAACCTATTGCATACACCTAACACATTGGGCACGACTCTCGATCATCCCAATCATGCAGTTAATCTAATTAACATGCATAATTTAAATAATCTAATTATTCATCGTAAAATCATATTCTAATTACGAAATCATATTTTATAATAAAATCGTATTTTGCCGATAAAACAAATTTTAATCAAAAAAATCATATTTTATTTGACGGCCCAATCGACTAGGAACGTGTTCAGAATACACAGTGACTATTAGATGTGTTTCATGATAGCCGTCATACCCACTATCACATCTAACATACACTTTAGTGTATTCTAGGTCTTTACTCAATGCAATTGTAAATCATCATACACACAATGAAAGTAAAGAACGCCATATAATAAATGCGAATATCATATATAAAGATTGTCATATACAAGAGTCTATAAACCCACACGCCACAAGTTGGCTAGTTGGGTATCTACTCTAACAAGAGTAAGGTCGACGAGAATCAATGTCCTGAACTGGTTCAATGAACACACAGATAGGGGCAAAAGAATCCACAAACGCCTCTGTGGTAGCTGCTTCTTTTGTTATGAAATAACTGGCCACGAAAACCTCGTATGCTTAGGATCTGCACCCTGTACTACTGTCCAAGACCCACCAATAAAGATTAAAGACCTTACCCAGCTAGTTGAAGAAACGTTCGGATAAAATTGCGAATAAATTCCTCGACCCTGTTCATCAGCTCTTCCAAACAGATGTGAGGTAGATGGTCGTGTCCACTCCAGCTTATGTAGCCTCAGTTTCTCCATCAATTTTATCAATGTAAGACAGTGAGCTTCTGATAGAATATCTAAAACTTGAAGATCAATGGTTGAAGTGAGCGTGCCGGATTCAAAATTGCTGCTCCTGGCCTCCAAAATTTTCTAAGTAACATCTCTCTATATTTGGCCTTAATGTACAAGCGCCTCTGAACAACCGTTTGTAAAGAATCTGTCTCAGCCCATTCAGCATCTGCTCTTCTTTTGCTACATGAACTGAAACGGACTTCAAAGCTGATAGGCTACGAATACTGAAAGAATGTAGATATCTCTTCTAAAACTGTATCTATAATCTGTACAAGAAAATCTTCGTCTGTAGAAATCAAAGAAATAATCTCCTTGACTGGATTGCCCTTTATCTCCTCCACAAGGGGCTCCTTCCCCTTGGCAGCAGGGTCAATCTTCGGAATGGTGCCCTTGTACCAGTCCACTTCCTTGAATGCTATTATGCGACCAAATTTAATCGGTGTTGGCTCCTCAGCCGAGATAGATGGAAGCATCATATCTTCAGGAATCTGCTTCAAAATTTCATCAAACGACAGTGACTCTTCATCAAACAGTGATGTCTCAGTAAAATTCAGTACTTTGCTCAAGGGTACCATGTACTTTGAGTCAGTAGCCTCCTCATCTTTCTTCTCATTATCAGTCTCTTCCTCATCTTTCTCCTCCTTATCTATCTCCTCCTCATCTGTCTCCTCCTCATCTGTCTCTTGCTGCAAAATCAATTTTCTTTTGGAGCATTGCTTCTTTGTACTGTGGGGCTCCCAGCTGATACCACAGAAATCGGTACAGCCTCTGTTACCACTGGTACTATAGGAAGATCCTTCATTGTAGGAGCAGCTCTCCCAACAGTGGTCCTCTTCTTTTTGGAAACCGGTTCAGTAGCAGGAGCTGGTCTCCTCTTTGTTTCCACCGTAACCACCTTCTGTACCATCGGTTCCTCCATCACCTTTTCAGCTGCTGTCGACACGGATTTGTTCTTAGCAATGTAAGTTCCAACAATCTTAACAGTCAGAATCTTCAAAGGTGGGAAATCCTTTGATTCCCCCAAAGTCAGGCCTTGGACTCCCTCTAGTATATAACAAAGTTGAACTGCAAACCCCCGGGCTTGCTTCGATGAGGGAGTCACCATCTCCTTCAGAATGTCGAACAGAAATTTTCTCTAGTTGATCTTGATACCACCATGGATGGCCGCCATAAGCAGAAACCTCTCGTGGGTTACTGCATCAAATGAACCATCCTTGGCTCTAACAGTCTTGGCCAGTATATCATTCATCAATCTAAATTCAATCTTCATCTCCTTCTTTTTGCAAGAAGTTTTGATCACGTCTCCACTTGCAAAGAAAGCTCTCCTCCCTTCATTTATCAGATCCTTAGGCGAATCATTCACAGACGTCAGCCATTCTGTCGGTAGCTCAAAAACTCCAGCAAATGTTTCTTCAGAAAATTCCACAAACACCCCTTGAACGGAACTTATCACCGAATCCCCTAGCACAATGGCATTTTCAAAGAAGTTCACCAGATCTTTTTCATAGATAGTGGTTGAAAAACTCAGAAAACCACAGAGTCCGGATGACACAAGGGTCTTATGTCTATGTGCTTTGTTCTGGAATGCAACACAGGGTTCTGAGTAATGGCTATTGCACTGGTATTGTCAAAGAAAATAGGAGCTTCAGAAGCATCAATGTCGTAATCTCAAAGATGATGTTGAATCCATAAGATCTGACACAATAGCTTCCAACTGATAGATACTCTGCTTCAGCTGTGGATGTAGCAATCGATGTCTGATTCTTATTAAACCAGGGAAATCATCCGATCTCCCAAAAATTGATAAGTACCACTTGTGCTTCGCCTACCAATTCTACAACCTGCGTAATCTACTTCACTATAACCAATTAGTTCAAAACTGGAGTCTTTGGTATACCAAAAACCCACATTGGAAGTTCCTTTAAGATGTTTTAAGATCCGATTAACTGCAATATAATGAGATTGTTAGGCTCAGCTTGGAATCTAGCACATATATAGACAGCAAACCTGATTTCTGGTCTGCTAGTAGTCAAGTAAAACAATGAGCCAATAATACCACGATACAAAGATACCTCAATTGCAGTTCTGGCTTCATATTTGTCAAGTTTGATTGAAGCACTCATCGGGGTAGCTGCTGCTGAACTATTTTCCGAACTTTTTCAGCAGTTCCTTCGTATAATTAGCTTGATTTATGAATATTCCATTCTCAAGTTGTCTTACTTGTAAGCCTATAAAGAATGTCAGCTCTCCCATCATGCTCATCTCGAATTCTTCCTGCATCAATATAGAAAACTTGTAGCATAATTTGGGGTTACTTGACCCAAAGATAATATCAACATATATTTGACACAAAAAAAAACAATGATATTTTTCGTCAAATTTAAATAAGGTATTATCAACTGTGCCTATTAAAAATTCATGATCAATCCAAAATTTGAAAGTGTTTCATATCAAGCTCTGGGTGCTTATTTCAACCCATATAGAGCCTTATTCAGTTTATAAACGTGATCTGGATATGTATGATTAGAATCCAGGAGGTTGTGCAACATACACTTCCTCAGTTAAGATGCCATTTAGAAAGACACTCTTTACATCCATCTGAAAGACTTTGAAGTCTTTGAATGCAACATATGCAAGAACTTCTTCTATAAGCTTAGGTTCTATATGAGAAATTAATGCTGAATCTAAGTACTCATGCATAAGATGGCCTTGTGTGCGAACAAGAAAATTTACATTACCTATGATCTGCTCAGGTGGATGATTTCTATTCCACCGAAGGTCAGATCCGATTAGATTTGCTCCCTGTTCAGCTTGGATGTCTGGCTGTATGTTTGCATCATGATCACCCGGTACTGAAGCTTGTCCAGATACTTCTGGATGAATTGTATCATCGGCTCGTGCATCACCTTGTGCAATAGTCGTTTCATCTCGAGCAGCAGGCACACTGGTTACGATCTATTCCTGCACTTGGTCAACATTAGTCAAATCAAATGACTTCTATGTTACCTTTCAGATCAGCTTGCGCATTTGAGATATCATCATGTGGTATGTCCAGTGCTTGCTTGGATTAATTAATCACATATAGCGCGGAAAACATAAAAAAATGGGCTAAAAATTTTCGTTTGGGCCTGGTCCGAAAATATCATCTCAAAATACGTTCATAATCAAAATTGATGGATCTGTTTTGACAGATCCTGATTAAGTTTTGAATTACACAAAACCTGTTATTGTGTTTCTAACAATTCTACTTAAGTGTACAGATTCTAGCTATCGAAGAAGATGATGAACAGTCGAAGAATCTGTCCAGTCGATGGTTCACAATATAAAGATTCAGCAGTTGGTTTGGTGTTCATGGAATCGGTAGCTGGATTAGCAATGGATACGTCCAAAGTTGAATCAGCTGTTCGTAATCAGGCGAAGGCCAAGTTGAACCAGCTGGAGCACAATAAATCAGCTGGAACGATGACAACCAGCTGCAAGCGCTAAAGAGTAAAGATGAACCAGCTGGTACAGGAATTGAGAAGTCTGCTGGAGAATTAGATTGAAGAAGAAGATTCCAGGCGCAAGCTACTGTTGACGAATCTGTTAGCAGTCGCAATTATAAGTATTGTTGATGAATCTATTGACAGTCGCTATTCAAGAAGCTAAGAAGAATCGCAAGCTGGAGCTGGAGCGATAAAGATCAGCTGGAAGCATAGATGACATCAGTAGTGACGTCATCATTCTGCAGGAAGCTACAGTGATCAGCAGATGAAGAGATATCAGCAGTTGAGAAGATGCGCAAGATATGGAATCAGCTGTTATGACATCAGCAGTGATGTCATCACAATCAGCAGTTGGCAATCAGCAGATGAAGAGAAGTGAAAAAGATGAAGCGACGTCGTGTTGAAGAATCAGCAGATGGTTTAGCGTTGATGATGTCATCGGTGACGTCATCACAATCAGCATATGGTTTGAGTCCAGCAGTAGCAAGATATCAGCAGGTAGCTTGTACATCCAGACGCAAGAGAGAAGCGACGTCGTAGAGGAGGAAATCCAGTCGCAAGCTACTGTTCACCAGCTGATGATATTTGGAGATAGCGATAGCAAAACGATGTCGTTTACATTAGTTGATACGACAGCATTTTGCTCTCACGCTAAAGATTCAGCAGATGCTCTTTGCGTTAATCAACCAGTCACAAGATCCATTCGTGAGCTACAGTGGATCCAGTCGCAAGCTTCATTGCTATTGTATATCCAGTCGACATGGTATCCAGACGCAAGAAAATAAAAAGTAGCGAAGCTGGGCAACCAGACGCAAGCAACAGCTCATCCAATCGAGAGTTTCTATGAACCAGCTGTTGCTATAAAAGATGATGAATACAGTCACAAGATGATCAGCAGAAGCTCAAAGATCAAGACGCAACGAAAGATTTCAGCAGAAGCGCAAAGCAGTAGTAGACATGAATCAGCAGCGAAGCAGTTGACAATTTACGAGAGTTGGATGTCAACTGCTGATCGCAATTCAAATGGCAAAAACGCTCAAGATGGAAAGAATCAATGGCCGAGATTTAGTCGTGCAAATTTCCTCAATTCAAGGGAACAAGATTTGTACTATTCTGGGAAATAGTACAAATTACAGAGGAGTGTTGCACTGAAAGGGAAAGAAGACAAATTAGCCATATCAAGCGCAGAACAGATTTGGAATCTATCTAACGGCTAAATTCAAACAGAAAAGAGAAAATTAAAAGAGACAACAACGAGAGGGAAGAACACGGAAAGATGAAGCAGTCGACAATCATTCTTGAGAGGAGCTTATTGTGTCGACTGCTGAATCTTCATCAGCTCGTTTAGGAGAATTTTCCTAGTGTGTGAGAAACAGAGAGTTGAGAGCTTCATTGTAACAATCTCACACACAGAGATTCATTCACATCCTTTGGTGAATGAATCTCAAAACGTTTCCATCAGTTCCCGTCCAAGCACGATGACGCTAAACTCATGTGTATGTAGTTAGTCACACAGTTGAGGCTGGTGTGCATTTGTGGAGTCTAGGAGTTCTCACAGCTGCTGGTTGTGGGATTGGGTCTGTACACGAGTTGTAAGATCAAATCTTCTAGTGGATCCTTCCGAGGTGGAAGAAGGGGAGATGTAGGACATTGAGGTCCGAACTTCCAGAAACAAATATGCTGTGTATCGGTCCATTTCTTTAAGCTTTCAGCATAGCATCATTACTTTAGCATTGCACGCATAACAAATCAGCACTTGCATATTTACCTTAGCATTCTCGCATCGCATACACAGTTAGCACACAAGCACTTGCAAGTCTCGAACAGATTTATGTTGCACATAAATCTGTTTGAGTTGTTTTAAAATATAGGATTCAGTTCGGGTATTTTCCGCATGATTTTTAAATCATACCGGATCTGTCTCCGGTGCTCTTCTGAGTAGTGTTTTAGATGTTCAAGAACAAGAGGTATTGCACCTCAAGTTTAGTAGCAGCGCGCAAAATTTTCTAAAGCCTTTTGATCCTATTTACGGACCAACAAAAATAAGGATTTTAATTCAAAAATCCATACCACAACAACAGCGTACAAACAACTCAAGTATGCATCAAATACAGATCCCCAATACATTAATCACACAGGGCATCCCCTGGTTAATTTATTCAATACATAATATATAACTAGGACTCAAAATGGGGATCTACCAGCCGACGCTCCACTCGGTCCAGCTGGATTACCTGAAGACCCTGCAAAGGCCAACATAGACCAAAGCAGCCCAAAAACAGGAAAATAAATGAGGTCAAACCTATGTACGAAGAGCACTCATAAAACAGATATTCATTAAACATGCAATACTTCAAGTTATGGTATGCATGAAGGTACCAAACAACATCGGTAATCAAGGCCAACAACTCAGTTGGCAATCCAAATACCAGTGGAGCCTCAACATCACGCACAGCCAATCAGCCTATGATAATCATCAATCTGTGATATTCAGGTACGACAATTTAGCCGACCATCACAGTTCAGTGGTATTCAGGCGCGCCAACTCAGCCGGCCACCACAATCAATGATAACGTTGGAACTTTAAGGCGCGACAACTCATTCGGCTGATCACAACGCATTCCAAATTCGGGAATCAATAGAAATCAGGCTCAATATATGCATGAATGCAAGTCAATATCATTTCCAACATACATGATCATACGTACACGAGACAGATAATCATATCACAGTCAGGAAAATCGGTTCACGTCAACACTCATTCACAGCATTCACATCACACTAGAAATATTCTCATGCTTATGCCCAAGATGTTTAAATAAGATCAAATCCATACCTCCAAACAGCTTCTACCTCGACAGATTTCACTTAAACTCAGCACCAATAGCCCGCTCACTCTTCTGCTTCACCAACTCACGGCGAAACACAACAGGAACTGCTCGAAAGCTCAAATCTGTCAAGATATCTCACAAATCAGCTCAAATCTAAGCTCATTCATCTTACGGCCTACGGTCGAGAAACTCAGACCATTATCAAATACACTACGTAGGACCAACCAGCTCTAATCAAAGCTTAGAACGAGAAGAAATCACTTACTCTAAAGCGCTAAGGGAACGGAAGAACTATATGCTGGAATTCTCAACAGTGTTCGAACACTGAACCACTTTGCTCTCCATCAACACACCGATCTAAAGCTCCAAACTATTATATATCGAAAGCTTAGCAAGGACGAACTCAACGCCACTAGCCTTGCTCCAAACGGAGGCGAAATCAACGGCAATCTCAAGAAATAGGGTTCGAGTGAACAGTAAGGGTTTGAAAGGTTCTCGATAAGAAGATAAGAAATATCGGGTCTCAATTTCTCTAAGTGTGGATCGACACTGGTATATATAAATCTTCCAGTCAACGCTACAGTGAAATTCAATTACTCAGGTCAAAGCTGATACCAGAACTCATATTTTAGCGCTACATCAGATCTTAGCGCTAACTCAGATCTGACTTCTCTACACTATACTAGCGCGCGATCACCAAACGACGTCGCGTAGGAATCTCGCTCAAAACAAACAGATCACACGTACACATAGACCCGCTCGCATACATCCAGATCTGGTCAAATATGAAAACCTTAAACCGCACCGGTCTACACCAAAATCACGAATCGGACCGATCCACATAGTACCATTGACCAGCACGTAACTTCCCCAAGTCGGCGCACACATCTGCTCATACCCGCTGAACAGATTTCACTCAACGAGCGTCAAATCTGGTAACACGATATGACGTCGCGTTACCTCTCGCTCTAGGTTCAACTACTCAAATCTGTTCCCTCAGATCAGAGTCTGCAGAACATCTCAAATCTGATTCTCGATAGCACTCACACGAGAACCCTGATGGCTAATCGTCTCCAAGCGATTCACCTCAAATCTGATGTCTTCTAGACATCCACTCCCGACAGACTCTCAAATTAAACGCGATACACAAAACAGGTCATACTCGAATACGATCTACTCAAATCTACTTGCGCAAATCGGATCTGTTCCAAGCCAACCGATACGACCTACAACTCACATCTGATCTGCTCTAAATCAAATTCGAATATCACCAATAGATTAACCAATTCCTTCAAATCTGAAAACCCGATGTTTTACGTCTCCATTAGTTAATCCTCATCCATATCTGATTAACTAATTAATCACCAATTACCAAATTTCTAGTCCTTACACTCTCCCCAACTCGAAATGGATTTCTTCCTCGAAATAAACTCACAACTACATATCAGAACTGAAGAAAACACCAGAATATCACCAAAACTAAAACAAACAATCTTCCCAGCATGTCTCAATGCTTAAAAAAAGCCACAATTCAAGATACGAAAGCAACTCAAAACACGAATCTGCAAGCCAGAAAATTACCTGGAATACTACTGCAAATGCTAAAACAGATGAGACAACTCCCGTCTCATCTTTTCTTCAACTTCCCAGGTAGCTTCTTCTCTACCATGTTGCTCCATTGGACCATCACCAAAGAATATAATCTTATTTCTCAGCTTCTTCTTCTTCCTATCCAGAATCTGCATTGGATATTCAACATAACTCAGGGTCTGATCCAGCTCTACTTCATCATTTCTTAGCACATGGGATGGATCTGGCTCATATTTCCTCAACATTGACACATGAAAGACATCATACATCGCTGCTAACTCATCAGGCAGCTGCAGTAGATAAGCCAAGGATCCAATACTCTCAAAAATCTCAAAGGGACCAACGAATCTAGGATCCAATTTACCCTTAATTCTGAATCTCATCACGCTTTTGAAAGGAGAAGCCTTCAGAAACACTCGATCGCCAACCTCACAATCTAAAGGTCTGCGTCTCTTGTTAGCATAGCTACCTTGATGATCTTGTGCAGCCTTTAGTCTACTTCGAATCAGCTCAACCTGATCCTTCATATGCTGCCCAAATTCAGGAGTAGACAACTGTTTCTCACCAATATCTTCCCAGCAGATCGGTATCAACACTTTCGACCATACACCCCTTCAAATGGGGCCATCCCGATAGTTACTTGGTAGCTATTATTATACGAAAACTCTAACAAGGATAAATAATCCTGACAGCTACCACGGAAATCCATCAACACAGTTCGCAACATGTCCTCCAAAGTCTGTATAGTTCTCTCAGATTGGCCATCTGTCTGATGGTGATAAGCTGTACTCATAGCCAATCTCGAACCCATTGCTGCTTTCAAGCTCTTCCAAAATCGAGAAGTAATTCTTGGATCTTTTCAGACACTATCGAAACCGGCACTACATGCAATCTAACCACATGGTCAATGTACAGTCTCCATCTTCTTCATAGAACATCTTACATCATAGGGAATGAAATGGGCTGACTTCAAAAGACTGTCAACAACCACCCAAATTGCATCACATCCCTTATTCGATCGATGCAAGTGAGTCACAAAATCCATGGCGATGTTCTCCCAATTTCATTGAGGCACTTCTAAACTCTGTAGCAATCCATCAGGTCTCATCCTATCGGCCTTGACCTGTTGTCAATTAAAACATCGAGCTAAAAATCCAGAAATATAATTCCTCATTCCTTCCCATCAGTAGTTCGACTTCAAGGCATGGTACATCTTCTTCTCGCCCGGATGCACAATATAACGACTACAATGAGCATCATTCAAGATGGATTCTTTCAGATCGATCAAATTTTGGAACTACGAATCTACCATGAAATCTCAGACATCCATCAGAAGCAACAGTAAAATCTTTCGACTGACCATTCTGGGCCTTAATCTTCAACTCATGGATATACGGGTCAGTTCTCTACGCTGCTCTAATGTCTACGACAATTTGTGGTTCAACCTAAATAGAAGAAACCATGAAAACTGATCATCTGGCTGAAAATGAAATCCAGAAGTCCCAAAATCCTCATGGACTTTGGATATATTCATCGACGTCAACATCACGGGTTGGGCTTTCCTACTCAAAGCATCGGCTACTAAGTTCATCCGCCAAGGCTGATACTGAATCTCACAGTCAAAATCCTTAAGCAACTCCATGCAACTACGTTGTATCATATTCAAATCTGACTGAGTGAAGATATACTTCAAACTCTTGTGGTGTACACATACAAATAGTGACGCCAAATCTTCAAGGCAAAAACAAATACAGCCAACTCTAGATCATGAACGGGATATCTCGTCTCATAGGGTTTCAACTGTCGAGACGCATAGGCTATCACACGTCCGTTCTGCATCAGTACACAACCCAAACCACTCAGAGAAGCATCGGAGCACACCCCAAAACCTCCGGAGCCCGATGGCAAAGACAACATATGAGAAGTAGTCAAATTCTCCTTAGTCAACTGAAAACTCGACTCACACTCATCTGTCCACAGAAATCTCCTAACCTTCTGGGTCAACTACGTCATCGTCCTGGCTATCGAAGAAAATCCCTCAATAAAACATCTATAATAGCCGGCCAAACCTAAGAAACTACGGATCTCAGAAACATTCCTAGGTCGTCCCCAATTAAGAACTGTTTTGACCTTACTAGGATCCACCGAAATACCTTGTGCATATATGACATGACCCAAAAAAATTACTTTATCCAACCAAAATTCACACTTACTGAACTTCGCATAGAGCTGTGAGTCTCTCAGTTTCTGCAACACCAGCCTCAAGTGCTCTTTATGCTCTCTATAGTTCCTCGAATACTCCAGAATATCATCTATGAAGACAATCACAAAATGATCGATATACTCACTAAAGATGCGATTCATCAAATCCATGAAGATAGCAGGAGAATTATTCAATCCAAACGGCATCACAAGAAACTCATAATGCCCGTATCTAGTCCTGAAAGTCGTCTTTGCCACATCAGCGTCTCTAGTCTGCAACTGATGGTTACCAGATCGCAAATCAATCTTGGAGTATACTGCCGATCCTTGCAGTTGGTCAAACAGATCATCGATTCTCGGCAACGGATACTTGTTCTTAATCGTCGCTTTATTCAGCTTCCGAAAATCCACACATCCTCATAGATCCATCCTTCTTCTTCATGAAGAGAATCGGAGCTTCCCAAGGAGACATACTCGATCTGATAAAACCTTTCTCCAAAAGATCACGCATTGCTCTTTATGTTCCTTCAACTCAGTTGGCGCCAACCGATATGGATCTCTCAAAATCGGGGCAGTTCCTGGAACCAACTCTATGCTGAAGTCAATCTCTCGTCTCGGATGTAATCCAGGAATCTCATCCAGAAAAACATCTGAGAACTCTCGAGCAATCGGTACATCACTCAACTCTATCCGTGATTCGTGGGAAACATCAAGGGCATAAATCATAAACCCCAAATTCTCTAGCGACAAAAGGCTAAACATCTTCATGGCAGACACTAATGGAATCTTATATCGCAAATCAACACCATAGAAATCCAATTTCTCTACAAATTGATGTCCAAACCTCACCACACCATACTATAAACCATCACTCTATACACCGACAACACATTCATACCCAATATGCAGTCAAAATCTCTAATCTCCAAGGCAATCAAATTCATCACCAACACATTCTCATCAAATCTAATCGCACAATCCAACACCACTTCATGGGACAACAAACTCAAGCCACTATGGGTAGATATTGAGACAACATTCACACAGTGGGGAAGAGTTCAACCCACACTCATACACGAACAAATCAGATATAAAGGAGTGTGATTCTCTAGTATCAAACAAAACTCGTGCAGGAAAGTCAAAGATAGTACAAGTACCTACAATAACTCCCCCAGGCATATCATCAGCTTGCTCTCTCGTCAAGGCATTCACATGAGCTTGCTGAGGTCCCGAAAACTGAGGTCTAGAAGATCCTCCGAACATAGACGGTTCTCCGAACATAGACGGTTCTCGTGGTTGGAATCCTGATCGTTGGACTGAACAAAAGGTTGCGGTCTCTGTGAAGAACCACCAGCAGAACCTTGTTGCGACTGATTCGAATGTTGTCCACCCATTGTAGGACACACTCTAGAGAAATGTCCAGGCTTCCCACACCTATGACAAGGACCTTGAACTCCACGGCACTCCGAAGTCATATGTGTTAGAGTAGGTGCCCAATTATCCAACTTGTTGTTAGAGTAGATGCCCAACTAGCCAACTTGTGGTGTGTGGGTTCTTATTGACTCTTTATATAACGATCTTTATTTATGAAATTCGTATTCTTTTATGGCATTCTTTATCTTCATTATTTTATACTGTTAACAATTGTGTTGGATAAAGACCTAGAATGCACCATAGTGTATGTTAGATGTGATAGTGGATATGATGGCTGTCATGAAACACATCTAATAGTCACTGTGTATTCTAAACTTGTTACTAGTCGATTGGGCCATCAAAATGAGGATAAGGCCGCCCGAGCTTGAGACTAGCATCTGCGATGTGAAGTACCACGTTTCATTGGTATGGAACATTGTGATGATCTGAGCATGCAGATGGATAGTGACTTGGTGATCTATCGAACTACCCTCGTTCGAACTTTCCAAGTGGTTACAATTTGTCGAGTGGATTAAGTTCGAGGTCTTGGTTGTACAGATTAGCCCTTATGAATCGAAATGTCATTGAGACTCTACATGATAGGTGCCTCACTTTGACCCGTTTACCGACTCAGTTGGGGTAATTAGGTGGCGGGATTGGGTGAGGTCCCGATGCATGTAGGAGTCGATGCTTTGTTGTCGAGGATTCACCGCTCACCTAGTGCGTGGATATCCTATGCTATCTGAGGAGATAATAGTGTAATAAATCTCTGGCCAGAGTACTTGATGTGTTTTAGGTAAATGGGTTTACCTAGTAACACACGCGATGTCACTATTTGATCTCCGAGATGTATGCATGGTCATTGGATCTCTAGCGACTCTCGATTCACCAATGATCGTTAATCTGATCGGGATATTTGTGTTGAAAATGACCGTACTGTACCTAACCATGACCGACGGGTTCTTGCAGGCACTATCAATGATACCTAGGGGATCATGGGACGATGTTGCTAGACGCTTTACCATGATCCGATGGACAAGTCCGGAATTGTGTCGATTCACCAATGATCGTTAATCTGATCGGGATATTTGTGTTGAAATGACCGTACTGTACGCTAACCATGACCGACTGGTTCTTGCAGGCACTATCAATGATACCTAGGGGATCATGGGGCGATGTTGCTAGGGGCTTTACCATGGTCCGATGGGTAGATCAGAAAATGTGTTTTCTAATTCACAATGAGTTGTGAGCCCACGGCTAGCTTTATCCCTGAACCATTGA
>KV010717.1:12277-24514 GCA_001598015.1 Dorcoceras hygrometricum | reverse complement strand
GCAACAAGCGTCCGCCCGCCATGTGCGGCCAGCACGCATGTTATTGCGCGCGGGGGAGGAGGCGCCGCCATGCGCGGCGGCTCCGCGGCCGATTCCAAAAAATTTTTTTTTTTTTTTTGTGATTTCAAAAATTCGAGATCCGAAGCAATATGGCAGTAATATGTATTGAAGGATCCAAGCCATGGATCTGATACCACTGTTGGCGAAAATGGCGGATCTGGATCCGTTTCCCGTGGCGCAGCGGAAGTTTCAAAATTTTTCCCAAGAAACGTTCAATACATCAAGTCAATTCTAAAATCCATACATAGGATGTTTGAATCGTTACATTGCTGGCGTCTAGGCGCCTGGCTCCGACCAGTTTCACGAGGAAACATGCACTTCAAAAGGTAGGCGGCGGTAGATCGTCTAATCAGGTCCACGACAGAAAATACGATTCCTCCGTTAGTCTGCACTAGAAGGTCTGACGGATTTTGGCACGAACGGATTATCCTCATCATGCTGATCGAAACAAGTCCGATCATGATCACCGGCGGTGGGCGGCGGTGCGGGGCGGCGGCGGCGGCGCTTGGAGTGGCCGGCGGCGGCGTGAGGTTTGTGGAGAGGAGGGGTGGCGCACACAAGGGCTAGGGTTGAGTTGTGTTGTTATTGTGATGCCCTAGTACAAGACTAGTATATAATAAATATACATGGGCTTGAACCGGCCCAATGGACTTGGGTCAAGCCCAGGTCCATATGAACATCCGGTTCAATTAAATCACCACGGTTTCATCATAACTCCGATCGACGATCAGATCGGACCGATCGACTCAGTTTCCAAAACTGAATATTATGATGTGAAAAACAATTTTTCAGATCACCCAGAACAAATTTACAGTTTAGCCCCTCAACTTTTGGGAAATCGCAATTTGACCCCTGTTGACTTTTAGGAAGTCGCACTCCCTAAAATCCACCTCCTATGCTCAAAACATTGAGCTCAGTTTCCATGCGGGAATCATGAATCCAATACTTGTGTGACCCTCAATGGTTCAGGGATACAGCTAGCCGTGGGCCCACAACCATTGCGGCTCCGAAATCACAATTTCAGACTTGCCCATCGGATCATGGTAAAGCGCCTAGCAACATCGCCCCATGATCCCCTAGGTATCACTGTTAGTGCCTGCAAGAACCAGTTGATCGTGGTTAGCGTACAGTACGGTCCTTTCTACACATATATCCCGATCAGATCAACGACCATTGGTAAATCGAGAGTCGCTACTATGCATACATCTTGGAGATCAAATAGTGACATCGCGAGTGTTACTAGGCAAACCCATTTACCTAAAACACATCCAGTACTCTGGCCAGAGATTTATCACACTATTGTCTCCTCAGATAACATAGGATATCCACGTATGAGAGCGAGCGGTGAATGCTTGAAAACGAAGCATCGACTCCTACATGCATCGGGACCTCACCCAATCCCGCCACCTAATGACCCCAAGTGAGTCGGTAAACGAGTCAAAGTGAGGCGCCTATCATGTAGAGTCTCAATGACGTTTCGAGTAGTGAGGACTAATCAGTACAACCAAGACCTCGGACTTATCCACTCGACAAATGGTAACCACTTGGAAAGTCCGAACGAGGGTAGTTCGATAGATCACCAGGTCACTATCCATCTGCATGCTCAGAACATCACAATGTTCCCTACCAATGAAACATGGTACTTCACATCGCAGATGCTAGTCTCAAGCTCGGGCGGCCTTATCCTCATTTTGACGGCCCAATCGACTGGGAACGAATTCAGAATGCACAGTGACTATTAGATGTGTTTCATGATAGCCATCATATCCACTATCACATCTAACATACACTTTGGTGCATTCTAGGTCTTTATCCAACACAATTGTTAACATTATATAACATAATGAAAATAAAGAATGCCGTTAATAAATGCGTATTACATAAATAAAGATTGTCATATACAAGAGTCTATAAAACCCATACGCCACAAGTTGGCTAGTTGGGCATCTACTCTAACAGGATAAGCTTACCCTTACCCACAGTATTACCATGTGAGTTATCACCAAAAACGATCTTCGCCCCTTTATGAGGAATCACATCTGTTAGTAGCTTTGGGTTTCCATTCATGTGTCGTGCACAGCCACTATCAAGGTACCATATAATTGACTCATCTCCAGCCTTGTACATGTTGTCCTGCAAACACGAAAACAAATTTTGGTACCCAATTTTACTTGGGTCCAGATCGAATTACCCCTTTCGGGAACCATACTTGAATTACCTTAACAGTTTTCCCAGTATGAAAGTCCATAAGGGTGTGTGCAGATATATGGTGAGATCTGTTGAGCTTTGGTTTGGTATTTTGACCATTTAGATCTCTTCGAGTCTGAACCTTTCTCCATTCAGATTTGACCTTCTTAGAACCACGTCTTTGTTGGTTCTAAACAAACGACTTGGATCCAGCTTTCGCCTTTTCCTTGTCAAGTCTGTTCTTTAGCCAACTAGACTTAGGTTTCTCGGGTCTGACATAGCCAATACCATCTTTCCCTTTCTGATTCAGTTGCCCGAGATCTGGTCATCATACCTTACCGACTCGCATGTATCATGTATCACACTGGCTTTGACAAAATTCATCTTTTTGAATTTGTCATATACCAGATTTGACTGAGTACAGGTCTCTCCGGAGCTGCTTTCTCCAACATTGAAACCTAATCCAGATTTCATTTAATGGCTTTTGGGCTTTCTGCAGGTTGCTTAGAGAAACAGAAGACTGGGTCCAGGAGATCATTACCAAATTTAACCTTTCGTTTTTTGATTCGAGCTCACAGGATCTCTCAACAATTCATTCTCAGTCTTCAGCTTAGTCAACTCGATTTGTAAACTGTCAATTTCACCAAGTTGAATGGTTCTTGGTTCCACTGAGCTATGGCTTTTGGGCTTTCTGCAGGTTGCTTAGAGAAACAGAAGACTGGGTCCAGGAGATCATTACCAAATTTAACCTTTCGTTTTTTGATTCGAGCTCACAGGATCTCTCAACAATTCATTCTCAGTCTTCAGCTTAGTCAACTCGATTTGTAAACTGTCAATTTCACCAAGTTGAATGGTTCTTGGTTCCACTGAGCTATTTCTCAAATCCATGTTTTCAGCTTTGACTTCCTCGAATGTTTGAGAAAGCTTCTTGTACTCATGGACCATTTCATTAAGTGCGTTGATTAGGTCCTCTCATGTGAATTCAATGTTTGAGAAATCAAATACCTCGTCATCAGAAGGTTGATTAGCCATTAGGCAGTGAACTTCCTCCTGTTCACTATCGCTTGATGAAGAGCTACTGGATGAAGAATCGGAATCTGAATCTGCCCAGTTTTTGTTGCTTTCTTCTGCAACAAGCACTTTTCTATCATTATTTCTGTTGGGCCTTTTGTCAGATCTTGTCCTCATCCTTCTTTATTTTGATCTTTCCTTGGATCTATCTTCCTTCTTCTCATATCTTTTACGTCTGTCCTCCTTCTTTGGCCTATTACAATCTACAGAAAAGTGACCTGGATGACCACAATTGTAACAATTCATATCAGTAGATAATTTTTCAGATTTGTTAGCATTATTGTAAGAGAAAGAAGGGTTATAGGATCTTCTCAGAAATTTACCAAACTTCTTGATGAAGAGGGACATTGCATCATTGCTGAATTGTTCGGCAGATTTGATCGGTGAGCTTTGTTCAGATGTCGTTGCCGCTAAAGCCTTAGTTGGTTGAGATGTCGACGGTCCTGCCTCGGATCTGGTTTCTAACTCAAATTCATAAGCCTTCAGGTTCGCAAACAGATCATGAAGCTCTAACTTGTTTAGATCCTTAGATTCCTGCATGGCCATTATTTTGACATCCCATTCCCTGGGCAGCGCACGCATCACTTTAAGTGCCAACTCTCGATTGCTGTATTCCTTGCCCAAAGTTGTAAGCCCTATCACCACAGCACTGAAGCGCTCATCGAACTCAGCCATGGTCTCTCCATCTCGCATCTTCATTGACTCATACTTCTGTTGTGCAACCGTAAGCTTATTCTCCTTGGTCTCATTATTTCCCTCACAGATTTGAATCAGCTTCTCCCAAATCTCCTTCGATGTGGCACAGGTTTTGATTTTGCTGAACATGTTATTATCCAGCGTCTTATACAGAATATCTCGTGCCACATTGTCCAAGTTCAATTTCTTCTTCTCCTCAGTAGTGTATTCATATCTTCTCTTTTCTACCCATTCTGGTGCTCCAGCAGATATGGCTATAGCAGTGTTTAACTTCATTATCTTTATGGGTCCATCTATAATCACTGACCACATATCATCATCTTGTGCTGCCAAGTGTTCTTGCATCCTTATCTTCCAATCATCATAGTCTTCCTTCGAAAACATAGGAATTTTGTTTTGTGAGTTAGACATATTGAAATATATAAAGCGTAAATGACAGACTGTTCAATAACTGAGATGCACAGGCTCTGATACCAATTGATAGGATCAATATGAATCGAAAACAGGTTTAGGAGTTCAGAAGGGGGGGTTGAATGAACTACCTTAAAACAAATTTTACAAGCGCCCTGCTAAACTCAGATCTGTGTTACCAGATCTGAGGTATGTCAGTTTCAAATATGATTTCTTGACTAACAGAAGTTGTGTGGAAATAAGCCAATTAATCAGTGAATACTGCAAATGTAAATAAATGCGATAAGTAAGAGTGCAAGGTTCGGAGTTTGTTTATGGAAGTTCGGATCTGAAGATCCTACATCTCCCCTTCTTCCTTTGCAGGAAGGTTCCACTAGAAGAATTTGATGCACACAGCTTCTGTCTACACCCAGTATCGAGCCTCGCTCAAGATGAACTCCTAGAAATCTCCAACTAACGAAGATACAACTGCTGAAATACAAATAACTTGATTTTTCGAACTGCTTCACACAACAAGTTCGTTACAGACTCAAAAATGAATATTACAATGAAATACGATGCTATTGAGTACTGTAGATCTTCTGGTTCTTTTATCAACAAGAACTGTTTACAAATGTAAACCAGAAGATAACTCGAAGGTTAAAACTATGAAGGCTGAACTGAATTTTCTTCGAGTTGTAATACTGGACTTAGAATATTTTTGCAATCAAAGGTTCCAGTGAGTATTTGAGAGCTTTTTGATGACAAAGAATAATCTTTGTGAATCACTGATAGCTGAGAGGAGCAAAATACTTCTTCTTTTGAATTCTTCAGCCTTTTATACTCTTTTTCTTCAACGGTCAATAAATGTAGCCAGTAAAGATAAGCTCCTTTGCATATCTTCATCGTATCATAGCATTTAATGCTCCATTAATACCATGCAAAAGGTAAACTGCGCTTGTTAGGGCTAAATTGACTTATATACCAAAGCTGGTAATCATCGTATCAAGCACTCTGCGTACTGTGTAATTTTATCCAAAATAGCTCTAATCTTGTCTCCTTAATTCCAGGCTCTTATACGATTAAATCATGACCGTTGATTCTCCTCAAATAATCCTTTTAAAAAATATCTAAAGATATTCGAAGCTCACATCTGTCTCAATATAGAAAGCTGAAAGTCACTCTCTATATGTATCTTAATCATATCTAAAGTATCGCCGATACTCTGTCATGTCTGAGATGTTAGCGACTTCTGAAAGTACACTGTTCCTAAGTCTGAATCAAATAATTCTGATAACACTCAAATCTGATGTACTCTGCTTGCTATGTAACGATATCTGAATACTCATATCTGAAGTAACTTGTGTAGAGTCTGTTTATATTTGATACTCTCAAATCTGAATAATACCACTTTAGTCAATATAACGGAATCTATTACTGAGATGTCTGAATCATGTCTGAATACTTTCAACTCTGAAAACCTGACCCGATATCTGAATTAACCGACCCGAATACTCAACTGATCCAAATACCCGAATCTGATTCGAAAGCATCAACCCGATAACAGAAATCTGAATCTCTGAATACTTAACTCTGCTCAGTTCTGATTAATTTCCAATAGTCAATACAGATGTCAACGCAACTTAACTCAGAACTCCCGAATCTGAAATCTTCAATACAATGGTATGACGTCACGGAATCTGTTATCCTCTGCGAATACTTAGATAAGTTCTTAGACTTATTTTTTATCACCAAAACTTATAAATTTTATCTTAACACAATAGAATTCTTTGGATACCCAATGAAGTAGCATTAGATGGATCTGTTATCCAGCTTATCTCCCACTGTCTGCTTCACGTAAGCAGGACATCCCAAAATCCTCAAGTACGAGTACTTGGGTGGGCTTGCCCATCCATATCTCATATGGAGTTTTATCCACTGCCTTTGTGTGGACATTGTTTAACAACATTACCGCTGTTTCGAGCACATATCTCCAAAACGAGGTAGGAAGTTCAATGAAGCTCATCATAGATAGAACCATGTCCATCAAGATTCGATTACAACGCTCCGCTACATCATTTAGTTGTGGTTTGGCCGGAGGGGTCCACTGTAGTCTTGAAATTCGGTACTCAAGTATTCTCCACCTCGATCGGATCGAAGTGTTTTAATACTCCTTCCCAATTGATTTTCTACTTCAGCCTTGAATTCTTTGAACTTTTCAAAGGATTCAGACTTGTGCTTCATTAAGTACAAGTACCCATACCTAGAGTGATCATCGGTAAAGGTGATGAAATAGGTGTGACCGAACTTAGTACCAATGCTAAGTGGGTCACACACATCAGTATGGATCAAATCCAATAGACCTTGAGTACGTTCAGGCTTGCCCATGAAGGGCAATTTTCTCATTTTTCCTTTGAGACAGGAATCACAAGTTGGTAAGGAGTTAATATCAGACATATTAAACATGTTGCTCCTAATCAACTTGTTCATCCTATTTGAGAAAATATGACCTAGCCTAGCATGCCAAAGTTGTGCCAGGTTCAGATTATCATTTTTCCTTTTTATTGTTGTTGTGTGTGTTTCCACATCGCGAGTCGGAACTTCTCTCAATTTTAAGGCGTATAGATCATTTTCGTGTTCCCAAATTCCAATTAAACATTCATTCTTGTAAATATTACAAATCGAATTAGCAAAATTACAAGAATATCCATCACTATCAAGCACAGAAACGGAAATAATGTCTTTATTAATTAAGGAACAAATAAAACGTTTCTCAACAACTTCTTAAAATTTGAAGAAAGAAATAAATAAACATCTCCGATAGCTTCGACCGCAACCCTTCCTCTGTTTCCAAGCCTCAAGTGGGTCTCACCCTCCCTAAGACGCCGGCTTCTTTTCATTACCTGCAAGTCATTGCAGATACGAGATCCACATCCGGTATCAAGTACCCAATAAGTCGAGTTAAGAGACATATTTATTTCAATGTAGAACATACCTTTTGCAGTTCGCAACTGTGTTGGGATCCGGATCTCGCCCCCCGGCGAGGCAGCGGAAGAACAAAAACATGTGCCGGGAGACGATCAATACGATATACAAAACGAATCAAATCTATGACATTCATAGGGTGTTTTGTAGAATACCTTGCTGGCAACTCGTGCCTGGCTCCGACCGGTTTCGTAAAGAAAACGGCACTTCACGGTAGACTGCGGTAGATAACACCAATCAGGTCCACGATCGGATGCGAGACTCCTTCGTCAGCCTGTACTAGAAGGCCTGACGAGATCGACCCGAACGTATTCTCCTCGAAAGGTTGGCCGGAAACAATTTTCCGGCGAGAGAAGCTGCGGCGGCGGCGGCGACGGCTTATGAGAGGAAGGGGCGGCGTGTTTTGCTTAGGGTTAGGGTTACAAGCATTAAGTGTGTTGTTACAATGAGGTTAAGTCTAATTAAATAGACTTGGTGATGTTATTGGATCCGGCCCAACGGGCCCGGGTCCAACAGATGAACATTCGTTTCATCTCCATCACCGAGACTTCACCGTAACTCCGATTGCCGATCAGATCGGACCGATCGACTCAGTTTCCAAAACTGAATGTTATGATCTGAAAAACCATTTTTCAGAACCCCAGTGCAAAATGACCGTTTTCCCCTCAACATCGGCAAATCACGATTTGACCTCTGTTGACTTTTTAGGAAGTCGCACTCCCAAAATCCTCTTTGTATGCTCAACACATTGAGTTAAGTATCCGTGCGGGAATCTCAAATCCAGTACTTGTGTGACCCTCAATGGTTCAGGGATACAGCTAGCCATGGGCACACAACCATTGTGGCTCCGGGATCACAATCCCGGACTTGCCCATCGGATCATGGTAAGAGCGTCTAGCAACATCGCCCCATGATCCCATAGGTATCACTGATAGTGCCTGCAAGAACCAGTTGGTCGTGGTTAGCGTACAGTACGGTCCTTTCAATCAATATATCCCGATCAGATCAACGACCATTGGTAAATCGAGAGTCGCTATAGATCCGATAGCTATGCATACATCTTGGAGATCGAATAGTGACATCGCGAGTGTAACTAGGTAAACACATTTACCTAAAACACTTCTAGTACTCTGGCCAGAGATTTATACACTATTATCCCCTCAGATAGCATAGGATATCCACGCATGTCTGCGAGCGGTGAATCCTCGACAACGATGCATCGACTCCTACATGCATCGGGGTCTCACCCAATCCCGACGCCTTATGACCCCAAGTGAGTCGGCAAACGGGTCAAAGTGAGACGCCTATCATGTAGAGTTTCAATGACGTTTCTAGTCGTGAGGACTAATCAGTACAACCAAAACCTCGGACTTATCCACTCGACAAATGGTAACCACTTGGAAAGTCCAAACGAGGATAGTTCGATAGATCACCAACGGCCCAATCAACTAGGAACATGTTCAGAATACACAGTGACTACTAGATGTGTTTCATGATAGCCGACATACCCACTATCACATCTAACATACACTTTAGTGCATTCTAGGTCTTTACTCAACGCAATTGTAAATCATCATACACACAATGAAAGTAAAGAATGCCATATGGATAAATGCGAATATCATATATAAAGATTGTCATATACAAGAGTCTATAAACCCACACGCCACAAGTTGTCTAGTTGGGCATCTACTCTAACAAACTGCTCGAGGTAATCCTTACAGTTCCTCCTCCAGTGCCCAGGATTTTGGTAGTGGTGGCAAATATCTTTAGATTTCTTCGGCTTTGAAGCCCTTGCCTTTGTCTTCTTGGCGGGATTTCCCTCCTTCCAAGAGGCAGAATGATTCTTACCCTTGCGTTTGGACCCCTTCTTTGTAGAGAATAAGGGCCCAAAAGGAAGACGGGCTTGTCCTTCTGTATGGTCCCCTCGAACACGACAAGCATGTTTACCAACTCTTCAAGGGTGGCCTCCAGCTTTTTCATGTTGAAGTTGACCACAAATGGGTCGAACACAGCAGGGAGGCAGAGGAGAAGCAGATCCACAGACAGCTCATGTGGAAGCATGATATCAAGGCCCATTAGCTTCTCAATGAGCCCAATCATACGGACCCCATGCTCGTGGACCGAAGTCCCTTCGGGCATGAGACTCGTCATGAGCTCCTTGACAGTAGTGAACCTCTCAGTCCGAGAATTCTCCCCATACAGCTCTTTGTGATGAAGGTGTATGTCAGCAGCATACACCATCTTATCAAAACGCCGCTGCATTTTGTTGGACATGGATGCTATCATATAGCACCATGCCTTAAGCTCATCATCCCACCATTTATCCAGCTTTGCCAGCTCCTCAGGACTGGAATTGGCAGGGGCTTACTTTGGAGGGCTCTTCTCTAGCGTGTAGAGAAGTTTCTCCGAAGCCAAGACAATCTTGAGGTTTCGAAAGCCAATCTTGGTAGTTTAAGCCAGTGAACTTGTTGCTATCCAGTATAACAACAAGTGGATTTTTGATCGAAGACATAATGAAAGAATTTTATACTGAAAGAAAAACAGACATGCATTATAGACTATTCATGAAAAACGCTAAGACATAAAACATGTCATTTAGTTTTATGAATTACCCTCCCACTATTTTAACGATTTCACCACCCTCTAATGAAATCGAGAAAGCAAGTTTCCTTAGTGGGTACACAGAGTCCAATCAAGAAATCATGGTCCCGAATAATATCAGCCAACCATGAACCTCAAAAGGTAGAGCCCAATTGCAACAGCTGCAACCTCCATGTATTTACCTCACGTCCAGTAAAGGCCCAACAATTATGACACTGATCACTATCACGTGTCAAGATGACCCATCAATTTTGAGTTGTAATGGACGGTCGCCATAACGTTCCCAATAATATGAGCCAACGTCATGGGAGTTTCATCCAACTCACAGCAAGTGTCAATGATGTGTACACAGTAAAGGCCCAACAATTATGACACTGATCACTATCACGTGTCAAGATGACCCATCAATTTTGAGTTGTAATGGACGGTCGCCATAACGTTCCCAATAATATGAGCCAACGTCATGGGAGTTTCATCCAACTCACAGCAAGTGTCAATGATGTGTACAGCTTTTTCGACACACAGAACCCCCCCCCCCGAATAATATGAGCTGGGCTATGTATGCGGGTAGCATCGAAGTACACCCATTGTTGATGGAAGGTAGGAAATTTTAAACAATATTTAAATTCCCTTAGCTTCATGATCTTATCGAATAAACTTTTTTTATGATCAATTTAGAAGTCATGGACTAACATTCTCTAAGAGTGCTTGTGAGACCCCAAATATGATAAGATTAATTGAGTTAATTAATCGAATTTTATTGAGATTAGCTTTGCGTTGATGAGCTTGGAGAAGCTATCGGGTTTTGTTTAGCCCTTAGAACAGTTCTGGAGAGTTAGAGTTGGAGCGGAAAATGTTCAGTAGTTAGCGCAGGCCATCGCTGAATGTTGGCGTTCAGCAGAGGTGACGTCAGCAGTGGTCGCTGAGTGGTTGTGTTCAGCACTTGTAGCGAGATCTGTTGTCGCTGAGCAGTAGAGAGCGCGCTAGCGTGTTTCAGTAGTGAGTAGTTTTACGTCGTCGTTTGGATTAGTTGGAATGACAGCGTTTTGGATTAGCGAAGAAGACTCAGCTGTGAGTTGCGTTAGCGTCAGCTGTGTGAGAGATCTGTTGTAGCGTTGCTAACAGATGTTGGTTAGTGTTCAGCAGTGAGTAGCGGGTGACGTGTCCAGTTGCGATAGTAGTTCTCTGTGACGTCGTTTGAGTTAGTAGAGATCTGTTCTGGCTTAGAGAGAGATCTGTTGCAAGATCTGTTTGCGAGCGGGAATACCAGTTGTGATAGATTAAGTGTGGTGGATACTGTTTCTTCAGCTGTGAGCAGCTTTGGCCTAGATAAGAGGACTTGGTCTTCAAATTGCGTATCCAGTTTCGATACTTAGAATATTTCCCGATTTCCTATCTCTGTCGCGATACCCTAGCTACTGTTCACCGAACCTTATCTTCTTCGATTGCCGGCGGTAGGCAGCTCCGAGAGTGAGAGTGGTAGCATTGGACTCCTCTTGCTGAGACGCTTTCTTTTGGATATTGTTTTCGAACGTTTGCTTGAAGCTGGTGAGGTGTGCGAAGACATCTTCCTTATGTAGTCTGTTAGCATAATCATCGGATTTCGCTCCTAGCTTGTTGGGGAAAGTAAAGTTCCTGCCTTTGAGCTTTGTTTAGAGCTTTCTGTTGAGTTAGAGAGGGAGGGTAGCGTTGGTGGAGTTTGTAACTCCCAGCTGCTGTTTTCTGTGTTACGGTCCCTGAGGAATTGTGTGTTACCATTGAGCAGATGGTAGATCTGTGTGCTCGGGACATCATTGTGGCAATCTGCTTGTACCAAATGTTGCACAAACAATCGAGGTACGGATGTGAGCTTGTTTACAGCTTAGGATTTAGAATGGATTATGTGCTTTGCTGTGTATGCTCTGTGCTGTTATCGTTTGTGCATTGTTATGATATCAGCTATTGCATTTGCATACACGCATTATCCTGTTGAGCTCTTTTTTGCTAGCTATGCCTGTTCTGTTGATTTGAGAATACCAGGATGTTGTATTCGAGGACAAGCGGGTAGTTCCCGTATACCTCGGAGGCGAGCGGGTAACTCCCGTACCTCATCTCCCTGCTGGGTTTGTTAGCCGCTATGAGCGGAGTGGGTAGCTTCCACATCTCATGACTTGGGAAACAGCAGGTTGAGCTGTGTTCTGCATCTGGTACCGTGTGCTGAGACGAGTGGGTAGCTCCCATATACTCGCACACCCCGTGGCCACT
>KV010716.1:1661-26203 GCA_001598015.1 Dorcoceras hygrometricum | reverse complement strand
TCATTTGGACCCGGGCCCGTTGGACCGGCCCAAGTCCATCTTTAAGTCTATTTAATGGGACTTAATGACTTCATTAACACTAACTTGTTACATTCATAACCCTAGACTCTAAGCACAAAAGACGCCACCCCCTCACTCTCACGCCGCCGCCGCCGCCGCCGTCGCCTCCACGCGCCGCCGCCGTCTTCGCCGGAAAATTAGTTTCCGGCCAACTCGACGTGGAGAATCCGTTCGTGCTGATCTCGTCAGCGCTTCTAGTGCAGCCTGACGAAGGAGTCTCGGATCTGGTCGTGGACCGGATTGGCGTAAACTACCGCAATCTACCGAGAAGAGCCGGATTATTGTAATCACGGTTGGAGCCAGGCACAAGTGCCAGCGAGGTAACATGCTAAAACGCCCTATGTATGACGATTATTGAATTGTCTGATTTTTTGTATTGATCGCCTCCCGGCATCTGTTTCTTGTTCTTCCGCTGCCTGGCCGGGGGGCGGATCCGGATCCCCAACAGTTATCTAGATCCAACACAAACCTCCTCCGCATTTCGTTGGACACCAATGCCAACAAATAACATTTGGCTTTGAGATCATGGTCCCACCATGTCTCAAACTTAGTCAGCTTCTCAGGGCTGATGTCAGCAGGTGCTTCTTTTGGATGAGATTTATCTAGTATATATACTAGCTTCTCCAAGGCCAGAACAATCTTGAGGTTCTGTGACCAATCAAGGTACTTCTCTCTGTTTAGTTTATTATTATCGAGAATAAGTAAGAATGGATCATGCATAGTCAAGGTAAATATATTGATTGAAGACAGACCTACATCAATGACTATTCTTTATAATTTACTAAGACATAAAATATGATCATTTAATTTTATGAATTATCCTCTCACTATTTTAACGATTTCATCACCCTATAATGAAATCGGGAAAACATGTTTCCTTAGTGGGTACACAGAGTCCAATCAAGAAATCATGGTTTCGAATAATATCAGCCAACCATAATTCCTAGAAGGTGCCCAATTGCAATAGGTGCAACCTCCATGTATTCAACTCACGTAACGTACACCCATTGTTGATGGAAGATAGGAGATTTAAACAATATTTAAATTTCCTTAGCTTCATTATCTTATCGAATAAACTTTTGTTTTATGATCAAATTAGGATTATGATCTAACATTCTCTAAGAGTGCTTACAGGTCATTGGAGGGGCTAAGGTCGGTTTAAAACCCAACTTTCTAAGACAAAACAACGCCCTTCAGTGTACCGATACGAGCCATTTTTAAGTCGGTCTATGAAGGACTCTCCTACATCACGTTTTGTCACATGCTCATAATTATCATTAAACTAAGAACCTTAAATTTATTCATGAAACGTTAATATTGATATAAATTTTAAATCACATTTAAAATGAGGGATTTAAATTTTGAAATTTGGTCTCATTAATTTTAAATCAATTTAAAACATACACGGATTCAACAATTAAATATGTCAAATATGTGTTTACTAATTATCCCATAATATATTATCTATACAATCAATCAAATTAATTTACATAAACTCGAATTTGATTTATCCAACAAAATCATATTTTAAATATAAAATCATATTTTATAAATAAAATCATATTTTGTTATATTAAGTGCATCAAAAAAATTATTTTCAACACCAATTAATTTAAAGGAAGAAATTAAATTTTCATAAATATAATTTTCCAAAAAATCAATTTTGAAAATAATTTTGGCTTAAAACAATTTCAGGCCCAACACCTCGAAATCATTTAAAATTAATTCTGGTCCTCCCGAAAAAACCCGATAGCAAGTATTGGCCCAGAATTCCGACACGACGCCTACACCGAAAATCTCTAGACCGTCGTCGGACCGCAGCCGGTGCCGTCGCACGGGCGACGCCCAAGCAGCCGCCCGAGTGCAGCAACAGGTGTTGAACACCGCGTGCAGCGTGCGTGCAGGTATTCAGTAGAGCGAGTGTGGCAGCCGCGCGAGGGAGGCGATGTCGTGCGTGGCCGACGCGCAGGGGGTCGGGCGGCACATCGCGGCATCCTCACGCGACAAACACATGGGCATGCAAGATAAGAGCACATAGCAGCCGCCGAAACTCCTGCGTGACGGGCGCGCAACGTCCAAGGAAAATTGTGAGCGCGACTTGCGCCACAGGTGCACGATACGTGCCGCAATATGTGCAGCATAGTGCATGCAGCAGGTGCGCTACGGGCGTGCAATACGCGTCATGATATGTGCCACATAGTGTACGCAGCAGGTGTAGGACGGCCGCGCGACAGGCGCGAGGTGTGCGCGCGACGAGTTGGATGGCAGGTGCGCAGCGGTCTCTTGGCCGTGGCGCGGCGGCAGCACAATGGTATGTCCCCTAAATTTTTTTTAAAAATTTGAGGTTTTGATGCAATTTTACTAAAAATCATGTATGATCGATTCGAGCCTGAAGCTCTGATACCACTGTTGGATCAACTGGGGATCTGGATCACGCTCCCAGCGACGCAGCGGAAGTTTAAAAATCTTTTGTGCCCAGGAACGCTCATATGCGAAAAAAACAAAAGCTAAACATGCATAGGATGTTTAGAAATATTCCGTTGGTGACTTGGCGTCCGGATCCGACTATTCCGCAAAGGGAGATAGCCCTTCAATGGTTGAATCTCCAATTATTCGCCTAATCCGATCCACGGACAGTTTCCAACTTCCTTCACTGGCTTGCACTAGAAAGAACAGTGAATTGTCATGAACAGAATCTTCTCACCAAGACGGTCGGAACAGGGTCCGGTGGCGGTGGCTAGCGAACGACGGCGACGGGATGAGGCCTAGAGTGGAGGGGAGGAGAGAGGGAAGTTGTCAACACAACTTGGTACAATAACCAATGCTATTTTTTCTCTCCTGAAAGTGTCTCCTCATTGACATATTTAAAGGTAGAGGAATAGAGTTTAAGTTGGACAACATAGAGAACATTCGGTTTAACTGAACACAAGGAACATTCGGTTCAACTCAAACAGTGAACATTCGGTTCAAGTCAAACAGGAAACATTCGTTTGGACTATCTCGATTTTGGTCTCATCATAATCATGATCGATTATCAGATATCACTGATGTGCTCAGTTTACAAAACTGATCATTATGATGTAAAATCAATTTTGAACCACTAATTCTATATATGACAGGTTTACTCTCATTAGCTAAATGTGGAAATTCTACTCCCTTAGCTAATTTTGGAAGTCATACACCCAACCTTCCTCCTACTATACTCAACACTTTGAATTCCATATCCATACGGGAATTGGGAAATCATTATTTGTGTGACCCTCTATGGTTCAGGATACAGCTAGCCGTGGGCTCACAACTCCTTGTGACTCCGAAAACATATTTTCGGACATAACCATCGGATCATGGTAAAGCGTCTAGCTACATCGTCCCATGATTCCATAGGTATCACTGATAGTGCCTGCAAGAAACAGTCGGTCATTGTTAGTGTATACGGTCCTTTTAGCTCAGATATCCCGATCAAATCAACGGCTATTGGTAAATCGACAGTCGCTAGAGATTCTATAGCCATGCATACATCTTGGAGATCAAATAGTGACAACGCATGTACTACTAGGTAAACCCATTACCTAAAGCACATCTAATACTATGACCAAATATTTGTCATACTATTATCTCCACAAATAGCATAGGATATCCACGCACCAAGGCGAGTGATGAATCCTCGTCAACAAAGCATCGACTCCTACATGCATCGTGACCTCACCCAACATCGCCACCTGATAAACCTCATGGAGTCGGTAAACGAGTCAAAGTGAGCTGACTATCATGCAGAGTCTCAATGATATTTTGAGTAACTAGGACTAATCTGTATAACCAAAACCTCGGACTTAATCCACTCGACAAATGATAACCACTTGGAAAGTCCGAACGAGGGTAGTTGGATAGAACACCAGGTCACTATCCATCTGCATGCTCAGAACATCTCCATATTCCCTACCAATGAAACGTGGTACTCTGCATCGCAGATGCTAGTCTCATTTTCGAGCGGCCGTTATCCTCTTTTGGATAGCCCAATCGACTAGGAATTTATTTGGAACACACAATGACTATTATATGTGTTTCATGATAGCCATCAAATCCACTATCACATCTAACATACACTATAGTGCATTCAAAGTCTTTTTCCAACTGCTTTACGCAATAAAAGCAAAGATAAAGAATGACATGTAAATGTAAATTATATAAAGAAGTATCGTTTTTACAATAGAGTCAGAAAAATCCATTACCAACCGTTAGACAAAGTTTTATCCCAAGGTATTTGCTTTAACCCAAGGGATGGATGTTAGTGTTTTATACTGCTATTTAAACAAAATTCTATATTATATATGTTTTGGCTTGTGGTTATGTTTTTGGTTTTGGTTTTCATAGGTCATATACATTAGGGATTTGGGGCATACATTTCCTCTGGGTTAAATCTTTTTGTGGCTCCCCAGGGTTCTGCAGGGTTTTTCAGGGTACTGCAGGGTTCAGGGTAATTTGAGTGTTTTTTATGGAGTTTTCTCTCCTAGATATTATTCTATCTCTATAAGGGAGGCATGATACATAGATGTATTTTTTGGCTAACTAGAAACATATTCTAACAACACGTCCACATAGAACTTGGACAAATAAACAAATTTGACTAATTTTTATCCGAGACACGTGTATGAAAATAAGAGGAGGTGAGCTTGTTTCCCATGTTTTTCCTTAATTATTTTTAAGAAATTAAAAATAATCATGTTGTCTTCCACGTTGCCACCACATTGGCAAGCACCCACCACATGCCGCCCACCGGCGGGCAACATACGTTTTTCATATATATATATAATATATATCACACAATGAAGGGGGCAGCTCTGCTTGCCCTAGGGCCTAGTGTAGAACCGTATACCCTTCACGCCTTAAATGCGCAGCAACAGTGGCTACTATCGATTACATTTAGAACACCAAAAACAGGGTAATATTTGAAGGGTTATCACCGAGTGTGGATGCTGTTGTGCGTACAATTCAGATTGTTTCTTACTGATATGTTAGCTCATAGGCTGTTGTTTTTGGATAGGAACGGTACTTGATACTGAAACTTTTGATCCCTATTTCTTCCTGGTATGTGTATTTTATAATCATTCTTTATGGTCTTTTTTTAAAAATAATGCAGAAAAAATAAATTTCAAAACTAATGTATATGTAGAGTAGTTTTAAAAATACGCAAACTTTATCAGAGACCGTGGACGCTGGAAAAAAAAAATAGATAGTCAGCTGCTACCAGCAGCGGGCGGTGTAAAAAAAATACAAGAGTAACAGCGGACGCTACAAATTTTTTTAAAAAAACAATTAGTCATCGACCGCTGCCAACAGGCGCAGACGGTGATGATTTTTTTTAAAAAAAACTAGCAGCGTCCGCTGCCCAAGGCACGGACACTGAGCGTCGCATCGGTTCACATGAAGCCACAACCTTTTGAGCGTCTACATATGTACGGAGCGGACGCTCAAATTTGTTATGTTTTACAATCTTTTCCTATAAATTGGTGCATGCGAGCTGTCTTCTACACACCAAGCGTCCGCAACTATAAAAAAAATATAAGCGTACCCTCTTCGTTTTAGCGTCCGCTCTTCTTTTCAATTTCAGCTGCGATTTCTTTCAACCTATGTCTCACCAATACTTCTAATTTTCGACGTCCAGCTCAGTCTCCTTTTTGGTGTCCAGCTATCATTCAATTTGTTATTTATAATTTTTCAGAGATTGTGTATTATATTTTAGTCTATAATTTAATTTTAATAATGAAATCCTTGTTATTAATTTATGAAATTATTTTATTACTATATAATGTTTTTTCAGAATGGCTGTACATCGAGGTCCAAAAGATCACAGTGTATTGTATCTTCAAGCAACACATATCTCGAGTGCAATATCCTTCGACATCATTGACCGCATCATACATGTGAAGCGTTCAGATAATCTTATCTGGATGTTGTACTCGGGAGAAAATATTCACAATCGAGTTATTGTCTACTTACAATATATGGGGTTTTATGGTGTGTTGCAGTGTGGTTTTCGTATATATGATAACCACCTTATTACTGAACTTGTTGAGCAGTGGCGTAGTGAAACACATACATTTCATTTTCGTTGCGGTGAAGCCACGGTAACATTGCAGGATGTATCAATTATCTAGGGTCTGCGAATTGATGGTGAACCTGTGTCAGGAATAGATTATTCACATTCTGTGCGATAATGACAACATATATGCTTGGAGTTATTGGGGTTTGAGCCGACACAATCATATTTCACAGGAGGAAATCTATCTACGGCCGCGCTACACGAACATTGTATCGCTACACATATTAGAGATTATAGTTCGGAGGAAGATGTCTTGAAATATAGTCGATGCATGGCCTTGATGATAATTGGAGGGATTATGTTTCCAGATTATCAAGGAGGCTCAGTTAGACTCATGTTTTGCAACTATTCCGAACATTTATCTGGTACATCTATTAAATTTTGATCAATTATTTGACTATATAAATTTTAACCCGATTTTTGTTATTAAACATATCAGTGAATTCATATAGTTGGGGGAGTGCGGTCTTGGCATTTCTATATCGACAGTTTTGTAATGCAACAAAGATAGTAAAATGTATAATATCTGGACCTCTTTATATTTTACAGGTAATTTCCTTAAAATTTCAACTGATGTTTCACTATATATTGTAATTTTTAACCTTATTCATTTTATTTATAGATATGGGCCTGGAGCAGAATAAAACCTGTTAATCCTGACCGAAATGATTTAGCACTTGTTGCACCAAATATTCAACCTGATGGACATACACCAGTACCGCCCTAAGATGCATGGTGAAATATTTAACTAGTTATTTATAACATAGCATAATTACTCAAATCATTTTAAAATATAATTAATGTTTTTTTAAATTATTAGGTGGAACTCCGTATTTAGTTACAATCATGCACCAACACATGTTGTACGAATTATTAGAGCATGTTTCGATCAAATGAAAAATGACGAGGTAATATTAAATTTATGATGTCTTTTTAATTGCTTCGTAATATTTAATTTTTGAAATTTTTTTTACAGTTTAATTGGACAGTCTATAGAAGCAACGATAATAGAATTTCAACGATCTACGAAGAAATCTTAATTTTGAAAATATTGTATTATCATTCTGGAAGCCTGCGGATTTAGGTATAAACCATACCATAAGAAAAGAGAACGACTTTATTTTTGCCGCATTAGGTCCGATCGATCTCTCGTTGCAAAGGAGAAGGATATATTTTTTTTTTTGTTTATTATTGTATTTCATGATCTATTATGCTAGCAAAATGTCCAAAAAAATAAAAAAAAGGAACAAATCGTGTTTGTTTAAGTTTTTAGAAACATATTAAATTTATGACAACGCAAAATCGTGTAAACAATTATGTGATCGTTATTTTAAATATATCATGGGTATAAAATTTAACATTGCATTAGCGGCTTAGATTCTATAATCTATATTTCTTTCACTCCCACCAGTCATTTGCAGGGCCATCTACTGGACAACACTTTACACCTGAACAGGATACACTCCAGTCCATTGTAGACCAAGGTTACCATACCCCAATTTGGTCAAATGTCCAGAGTTTTATAGATCTTATAAATGTCAATATTCAGCATAATGTTCATGATTACACTGAAAGAAATATTGTCACACCTATACATTTCCCGAGTTATTTAGGTGAGCAGAATATTTCTGCTGAAGATGATACTTCTGTTTTGGGTGAACATAATTTGGGTGATGAAGATGATATTGTAAACAATGTGGAGTTGGGTAGGGGAAGAAGAAGACACAGACCTACTAAATATGGAACATCACATCATTTGTATTAATGAATGTTGTATTAATGTTGATTTACAATTCATTTACTAGATATTTGTTACATTGACATCTTAAAAAGTACAACGAAAGAAATTGTAGAACAAGTTACTTTGAAAATATATAGTAATGAAAGATAATATGGAACATGATGAAATAAAGTCACATCAAGGTCATAAATTAACAATCATCACGAAATCATGTTACAAGACGAATTCATATCGCATTAATTATGTTGTACAAAGACAAATTAACCGCAGAAACTGTTCTTCTTATTTTTACATATCTGGTCATCGTTGACGCTCTCTGATTACCGAACTATCCATTTCATTTCTCAATCGAGTTGTTCTGTCCTTGCCCGATCTTTTTCTTTCACGTCAAACTGGATTGTGTTGCAATTGAAACTCCGATTCATCCCAGTATCGTTCATCAACAAGATGTTCAATCAAATCTACCATCGTAGGTAGCTAAGTATTCTCATAAATTATACCACGATTGCACAAGTGTAGTAGGATCTAACGAGTGAAATTTAGCTGTACAAATTGCATGAGAATATGAAATGCCGAAAATTGTCCATTTTCCACATGAACAATCACCTGTTGATATACGCACAACCTGAACATGTTGCCCATGACTTGGTCAACCAGCTGTAGCAACTGAAGAAGTTTGGGTTCTAACATCGTAGTTGGTAACACAATGCTCAGTGGATTTTCGCGACCATTCCTAGAACTTTTGAAGTGCGTAGTCTGTACACAGTTGATTTTGTTGAACCATACGTTGTCCTTTGGTAACACGTTCTATAAAGTATTGTACACACCTCGACAAAGTTAACTGTACTATTGCAGAAATTGGTAGCCTACGAGCACCTTTGAAAACTGTATTCAGGCACTCAAACATATTCGTCGTCATCACCCCACGTCGCCAATCACCGTCATGTGCCAAACTCCATTTCTCCATTGAAATCCCATTCAGATATCTTTGATCTAGAATATTTTTGTTCTTGATAGCCTCCATTATCGCATCGAACTTACAAATCTGATGTTGTGTACCTGCTACCCAACACAAATCTTTCAAATGTACATATTTGAACTTAGAGTTGAAATTAGAACATACGTGTCGTAAACAAAAATGATGGACACCATGTGGAGGCAGGAAATACGGTAAATTATCAACCGCTCGCACGATTCCCTTATGCCTATCAGAAATTAGGCACACACCATTTGCTCCTCGAACCACACATCTCCCAATAATTTCTAAGAACCATTTCCACGTATCAGACGTTTCTTCATCCACTAAGGCAAAAGCTAGTGGTAGCACTTGATTGTTCGCCTCAAGAGTAACAAAAAACAATATTTTATGCTTATATTTTGTATATAAATGAGTACCATAACACTAATTATTTTGCGACAGTGTTGAAACCCATCTATATTAGGATTGAAAGCCCAAAACACATAATTCAAAGTCTTTACCGGATGGTTGGTTGCTCTTAGGTGCTTCCACTCCACAATTGTTCCTGAATTATATTTCACCAAAGTACGCATATACTTTGGTAGTAGCTGAACAGAGCTCTCTCACGTACCATAAACAATTTCGACCCCGCGTCTCAAACTTCTCCATGCCTTCGAATACGTGATTTCGTATCCATATTTATCTTTCACATCTTTCATTATATATTTGATCTCGTACGAAGGATTACATCGCACAATACACAACAAAGTTTGAGCGATCATGTTGTTGTTTAGGTTGTGATGGTCAATTCCGACGTTGGTAGTGATACAAGTATGAGGTCCACCATATTTGGTAATTTCCAATAACCCGTCTTCGACTTCAAAGAAGCTCGTAAATGTCAGGCCTCGTGCTCTAAACAGAGTAAAAACACACAAACACATGCGGAAGCTATTAAAAAGCGGGTAAAATTTTCGCTTTTGGCCTGACGGTTAAAAACAATATAATTTAAAATAATGCGATACTCAAAATAGATATCCCAGTTTAAGAAAACAACCACACGCGGGCTACCAGACAACAACAAACAATATAGCATAACATCAACATGTATCAGACTCCAACAACGAAAAACAACAACATAGCACAGGGCATCCCCTGGCTAAGAATACTGATACATATAAATATGCAATACGCCACTGGGATACTCTAACCACCTCCTGGGGCATCACCAGCTGGGTTAAAACCACGACCAGCTGTAAAACAAGGGTTTCCTGAAAACAACACAAACAGGGAAAACAACCAAGCCCCAGAGGGACATGGGGTCAAACCCCAGTACGGAGAGCAACAGAAATAGGTAAAAGGAATGCATAAGATAAAATGCAGATGCTATGCATGAGACACCGGATAACAACTGAAAGCTTCAACCAACAAGAAAGCCAAGGAACTCAAACATGGATCCAAGAGATTAGCAACGAATCAGTGGCCACGGTGAGTGTAGGACATGTGGTGCTACCCACTCACCCCTACTCGCCCACCCTTACCAGACACATCAACAACTCAACCTGCCGTTGCCTCGCCCATGAACTGTGGTAGTTAACCACTCGGCGCATGGTGGCTAACAAATCCCAGCAGGGAGATGAGAGTGCGGTATTGCCTCTCGCCCTCGCATCCTGGTAAGAAATAACAGCAATACAACGGGAAACAAAACAATGGCTGCAACAGAATATGAATGCAATATTGGGACATGCGTGTATTCATAAACATAGCAGCTAAACAAACAACAGAGATCGCATATGCACACAGCAACATCCACAGCAATGCACAGCAGCCATCTAGCATTCAATCTCACGCCAATTCCCAGCTACATCAAGCTCAGATCCGTACCTTATACTTCTGTGCAACAATTACCACAAAACATGCCCAAGAGATCTGGATTGTAACCTGCTAAATACACACAACAGATCTCAGGCTCAACACAGATGGTCACGGCCAATTATAGAAACTCACAGCTGGGAGTCATTCACTCCACCAGCGATCAAATCCAACAATACCACTAACAGGAAGCTTAAACAAAGGCTAATACTAAGATCACAACAACAATTCGAAGTTCTACCTCAACGACGCAACACACGGTCGAAGACAGCAACTTCGCGATCTCGCTCTAGCCAACGACAGCCTCCAAGAATGGTATAGAAAGGAAGAGCTTCACGAGAGGAGTCCAACGCTACCTCAAACGTATCAAACAATGGCCGTACACGACGGGAATTCATCGAAAAAGCTCACGGTGAACAGTACTAGGGTTCGAAGAACAGAGGTCGACAACCACGATAATATTTCGCTAAGTATGGGATCTGGTGCTTGAAATCGAAGACCAAGTCTTCCTTAAATACACGCGAGAAACTATTGTAAAATCCACCGACATAACAAATATCGCAAGCTGCTGGCAGAAACAGGAACAGTGCCAAAACTGACGAAGAAATACCAACAGCTGAATTCTCAAACAACGCTAATCAAAATGGTGTCGCAGTGACTTAACAAAATGACGTCGCACCGCTTACGTCATCATATCTGCCATCAGCTGGTCGCCTAAAACCATCGGCTGGTTTCTCATCGCGTGAAATCCTTCCAAAAGCTGGTACCAGTCACGACATCCAAAACGCAGCGTTGCAACTAATTAAAACGGCGTCGCATAGCTTACGTAATACTTTCTGCCAACAGCTGGTTATCCAGACGCAAGCTACAGTAGCGCACCACCAGTCGCAAGCTACAGTAACGCACCATCAGTCGCAAGCTACAGTGACGTTGACTAACGTTGACGCCTGCTGATCAAAATCAAACAGATATGCTTACGTCACTAGCTCCTCAAAACGGTGTCGTATAGCGCTCAACACAAAAACACGCTAACTACCAACGACTGGTTCCTTACGTTATCTGCTGGCAGACTTCACCAAACACTTAGCGAATTCTTCCACCAGCTAAGCTTATGTCAGCAAATACTACGCCAACACACAACAACAGAAAACATGACGTCACCATGTCTGCTGACAGATATCTACCCAAACTTCAAAAATACGAAAACCTCCAGAATATCTAAACACCGATTAATTCCAACAATTAATCTCTTATTACATTTCCAGGTCTCACAGTAAAGCCCACATGGTTCTACTTGCAATGTTCTTGCACCATACCTTCCACAAAGTGAGTGTGCTCTCCACTACAGTATACTCACGTCTAATAATTCAAATAGAATAATATTTCACAGATGAAATCAAATATTGTTTATTTTTAAAAATCATGTTTTTAAAGATAACTCACCTCTCTCCGTTTTGTAGTAGCTCGTTGCTGGATCTGTGTTTACAGTTCAGCATCTGAATTTTGATTCAAACAAATTCTGTTATTATTCTAATAACGATGTACGTGCGATGTGCAGTGCACTTGATTGAAGAGGAGGGAGATCTCCAAACTGGAACAGTAAGGGGATGCCTAGCTGGTTTGGTTGAAGATATCTTTGCTGGAATAGTGAGGGGACGCCCGAGCTGGAACATCATTGTTTTTTTACTAGGTCACAGAAGACATCAAGCTGGTTCACCAGCTTGGCGCAAGAGCAGTGCAGAGATCAAGTGCAATGTGAAGAGCAGAATGGATAAAGAGCAGATCAAGTGCAGCGTACAAGTGCAGTGATTGAGTGCTAAGCCGAGTACAAGCGCAGTGATCAAGTGCAGATTTGATCACAAGCGCAGTACGAAGAACTCAGCTACGCAACTAGCTAAGAGACCAGCTGGGAGGTCAGCTGAGATATACGATTTGATTTAGTGAGAGGCTGGTCAAGCTCGAGGTGACCCCTGTAGATGGAGATGAGGAAGAATCTGTATGCAGTGGGCACCCGATCAGTCTCCATAGAGCTAAGCTGGTATGGAAAGATGCGAGCTGGATAAGCAAATTGTAACAGCTCTACATTGATCCAGAAGAACTCTGATGCAGACCAGCTTAGAGAACAGCTCAAGAACATAATCTTCTCAGATAGAGGGAGCATATTAAAACCAAGCTAGTTAAGAACAAACCAGCTCGGTAGCAGCTGTGTACGAAGAGTAGTACAAGAGCAGATGACAAGAGCAAATTAGAAGAGTTGCTCAAGAGCAGTTGCGAACAAGAGAATATGATGGAAGAAGAAGAGAGCTTTGAACGACTCAATGATGCAAACAGCTGGAATTAAAGACCAGCTCAGGGCAAACCAGAACGGAGATAAGCTGCCAAGCTGGTGAAGGTCAAACCGGTCCAGATAGCATGACAGATGCTATCAAATCTACGAGCAAAGATATTTGAATACAAGACTACATGACAAATGCTTTTCAGTATTCCAATCGATTTGCTTGTATTGTCTTCTCAAGACAGTGCTCACGTGCTTAAAGTGACGAAAAGCCTGCGACACATTTAAAGACAAAGTACGCAATGTACAACAGTGTCAGAATACTTTTCAAACTGCTACAATTTTGTGTCCAATGGACAAATCTCCATGTCGGGCTATAAATATCAAGAGCAGAGCACAAGAAAAGAAGATATGTGCGGAAGAGCGAAGTCGAAAAGTGTTGTGCAAATCCAGAACGTAAAAACCGAAGAAAGCACAACCCTGGGAAGACATCGAAAACCAGCTCGGACAGGAGCACTTCCCAGTGTGTAAATCTCACACTGTAAATCTCACACACGATTCACTCACATATTTGAGAGAGCTGATTAGATTAGCTGAGTGAATCAAAAACAAAAACGACTTCCATTATAGTCTTTGGACAGAGACGTTAAAAAAGTCCATGTTGTCTTTCGCACGTTAAAGAAGTGTGTGTAGCCTTTCTCACTGAGGCAGTAAAGAAGTGAAGTTAGACACACAGCTTGTGGGCTGGTGTGCATTGGTGGCTTGGAGTTCTTGCGGCTGCTGGTCGTACGATCGGGTTGCAGCGGGGGTAGCTGTATTCAAAGTCTTCTAGTGGATCCTTACCGATTCAGAACCAGCTCATAGATTTGCTGGATAAGTCAATGCACCATCCGGTTGTAGTGTTGCGTGATGGTCTTCCTTTTGAAAATTTTAAAGTGCACGTAACTTAAGGGTCGGTGTCTTAGGCTGTGTGAGATCCTACGTGAGTTGTGTGAGAGCTCACGGACCCCTTTGTTTTCGATCTTGGAAATTGGTATGAGTGCATTTTTATGATCTGGTACCATGTATTTTGTGGACTGACAATTGGTATCAGAGCAGTTTGTTCTTGAAAGTGAATTTCAAATCGAAATTTTTTAAAACAGTTTTAAAATACTTTCTGCTCTGATAGTTCTTCTTCGAAAGCTTGTATGTGCTAAAAAATTTATAAAGTTTTCAAAACTCTTTATAAAGATAGGGGGAGTAATGTCTATTGAATTGCAGAGCAGTTTCTCGAAAGGAAAATGCAGCAATATCTGTTCTGACGAGCTGACAGATTGTGAGACCCGAAAGTTTATTGGATTAATTGAATTAATTAATCCGGTTAGCATAGACCAGATTTGGCGTGAACAGATCTGGGATGAGCCAGCTTTGAGCTGGTATGCTTGGCGTAGTTATCGGGTCAGTATAAGTCCTCGAACAACTCTGGATTTGTTGGAGAGTTTCAACGAGAAAGCGATCAGATCTGAGTGCTGGGCAGTTCTGGTTGATTGTAATCAGATTTGGTAGCGAAATGTGGTGGTCATGCGCTATTTGGTTACGCGTGTTGGAAGTTCTACGCGGGTAGTGATGCGACATCGTTTTAGGAGAAGCCAGATCTGAGTTGCGAGCGTGGTTAGTGATACATGGATAGGCCCGGTTCGTGGTTTGGAGTAGACCGGAGCGATCCAGGAATTTCAGCTTTGACTGGTCAACTCTTGTGTAAGATCTGATCTTTCAGATCTGGGTTGCGATGCGGTGACGTTTTGATGATGTCTTGAGGTATGCGATGCGATGTCGTTTAGTGATCCAGATTTGGTTAGCTAGATGACGTGTCCTAGCGAGCGAGCGGTCCGCGTTGTGACGTCGTTTGGTGATAGCGCGCTGTGTTAGCGTAAGACCAGATCTGGAGTGATACTCAGATCTGAGTTGGGATCAGCTTTGAGCCTAAGTTGTCGGTGGCTGTTGTCTGTCAGATCTGGGAGACTTAAGTTGTTTTAAATAGAGGACTTTGACTGGTTTTGCGATATTGTTTCCGACACTTAGAAATGTTTCTCGTGTGATGGATCTGTGTAAACAGATCCAGTTTTGTGTTTTGAATTACACAAAACCTGTTATTGTGTTTCTAATATCTCTACGTAGTGTACAGATATAACAAGAGAAGAAGTCTGAATGAAGAGCAGAAGAGATGAAGAAATCTGATGTGTCGCATTGCGCTATCAAATAGAGAAATCTGGTTGTGATGAAGAAGAGGAAATCTGATGACAGTTGGAATGCTAAAGTCGAGAAGTTTTCTGTTGAAGATATATGTCGATGAACAAATGAAGTCCGGATGAAATCGATAAATAGAAGAATTCTGGAAGATGTATCAGTTAAATAAGATCGACCAGTTGAAGCGCTAAAGGAAAAGACAATTCAGCAGTTAAATAAGATGCGACCAGAAGCAAGAGCAGAAGAAATATTTGCAAGCAGTGGTTGCAATTATTCAAGATCAACAGAAGTTAAAACAGAGATGTTGTAAAGAAGTGAGCGAAGCAGTAGTTAAACAGAAGTGGTTGAACAATCGAACAAAAGATTAATTCAGTGTTAATAGGAGAAGACTATAGAAACCTGATGAAGATGGAAGAAAACAGAAAGTCTTCAACGCAAAGAAAAGTCTGATGAACAGTAGACATGAGCAAACGAACGATTTCAGTAAGTTGAACTTAGAACAGATATAAGCAGTTAACAGCAGCATAAATAGTCGAACAGTAGCTGACGAAACAATGAAGAAATGAAGAAGTAATCAGTCGTTGATAGAAGTTGGTTCAGCTGTTGCAAAGACAAATAATATCAGATGTTGGACAGCGAATGTTATCAGTAGTTGAACAATTGGAGTGGAACAGAAAATGATATTAGTTGTCGAACAGCTGTTGGAACATCAGACGTGAGCGAACAAATTGAACAGTCGCATCAGCAGTTGCAAAGAAAGAAAATACCAGATGTTGAACATTTTCAGAAGCTGTCAACAGCGATGAGTTGAAGAATAGAAACAGAAAATATTTCAGCTGTTGCGAAGACGAAGATGCATCAGCCATAGCGCTAAAACAAAGTTGCATCAGCTGCTGCACTAAGTGAAATTGAAACAACAATAGTTCAACTATTGTAGATAAAACAGCTGCTGGAACGTAAAAGACAAATTAGAAAAAGACAAAAGCCTGCAAAAAAAAAGGACACAAGGACAATCCTGTCGGTACTTTACAGAACATACTTTCAACGGGAAGAAAACTTGTGTCCAACGGATTGAATTTGAACAAAGGCTATTTAAGGAAGAAGATTTGAAGAAAGAACATGAGATGCTAGGTGAGGATTGATGATGATTCTGTGAGGATTAAAAAGAACAGATAGGGAAGAAAAACAGAGTGACGAAGCAGTCGACCACCATTAGAGAGGAGCTTATTGCTAGTGTCGACTGCTGAGTCTTTATCAGTTTTTTGTAGAGCAACTTCCCGAGTGTGAGATTTATTATTTAGAGAGTTGAGCTTACACTGTAAATCTCACACACACAGAGATTCATTCACATTCATGAGAGTTGAGCGATATTGTATAGTGAATGAATCTCAAACCCAAAATGCAAAAATCAGATCTCATCCAAGCACGAAGACGTTAAACTCTGTGTCTGTAGCCTTTCTCACAGAGGCGTAAAACAAGTGATTGACACAGCCGAGGGCTGATGTAGAGTCTAGGAGTTCTAGCAGCTGCTGGCTGTTGGATCGGGTCTGTACACGATGTGTAGATCAAATCTTCTAGTGGAAACTTCCGAGGCGGAAGAAGGGGAGACGTAGGATATTTATATCCGAACTTCCAGAAACAAATAGCAGTGTATTGTATTCTTTTAATTTCAGTACTTCTGGATACAAAATTTATATTAGTACGCATACTTTTCAGATTGCACACTTGCACAGTCGAACAGATTTATGTTGAACAGAAATCTGTTTGTGATAGTTTTAAAATTAGGATTCAGTTCTGGTGTTTTCTGCATGTTTTTATTACATACCAGATATGTCTCCGATGCTGTGATTAATGTTCAAGAACCCGAGGTATTGCACCTCTTTTTAGCAGCGCAAAATTTTTAACAGTAGCAGCGCTCGCCTCGTTTATTTTACATAGGATCAGATCTCACGCCCCTCCCTAGCGTTGTTTATTTTGTTGCATCGAGAGATCTGATCTTTCGATCCTATCAAGTGGTATCAGAGCGGGTTGTTCTTGAACGAGCATTTATTTTAAAACGCATGTGCTATCTGTTTTTAAATTTTTTAAATGTGTTTGAAAAGCTCACTTTATGAAGATAGGGAGAGGAATGATTTATGAACTACGGTTGTTCTTTTGTCGAGCTGACACGGAATGCGCGAGTTCCGTGTGGATGCCAAGATTCTGTTTTGGTTGGACTGTTTTCAGCACATGTGACAAAACAGGAGAAACGAAAGAAAAATCCGATAGATTCTGTTATCGTTTCTTTGCCAAATCTGAATAATTTAGGTGATTCAGCAGCACATGTTCTTATTTGAAACATAATTTATGAACTACGGTTGTTCTTTTGTCGAGCTGACACGGAATGCGCGAGTTCCGTGTGGATGCCAAGATTCTGTTTTGGTTGGACTGTTTTCAGCACATGTGACAAAACAGGAGAAACGAAAGAAAAATCCGATAGATTCTGTTATCGTTTCTTTGCCAAATCTGAATAATTTAGGTGATTCAGCAGCACATGTTCTTATTTGAAACATATTTATTCAAGTGCTCTGATTTATGCGGATTTCGTATCTATGCTACAAATGACTTTAAGGTTTTAAAATGTTTTCAATCTGAATGTATAAAGATAGGGAGAGTAATGATCTTCGAATTACAGAGTATTTTTCGAAATAAAATGCGCAATATTTTTTCTGACGAGCTGACACAGATCTCACTAATCTGTGTGTACGCCAAGATTTTCAGATACGGTTATGGGGCCACGTCTGGAATAAAATGGGAGAAAATCTGTTATTCGTTTATTCTTAACTCACGTCTGAATATATAAGCTAAATGGTAGCATACGATTTTTTTTAAATCACTGCATATCATCTTTGCATTTGGTTCTTCCCAAAATTCTTTTATTTCTCAAAATCTGAAAAATTCTTGTTGTCATGGTTTTTGGTGTGGCAGTGTAGGGAGAGTTTCATTTTAAAATTCATCAGGAAGACCTGGATTCGAACCCTTTTTGATTCCCACAAAAAGAGAGAGAATTGTTAGATCTTGGATCTGTTATTTGAGGTTTTGTGTAAATCAAAAAGGGAGAGATTGATGGATCTGTGTAAACAGGTCAAGTTCTGTGTTTTGAATTACACAAAACCTGTTATTGTGTTTCTAATATCTCTACGTAGTGTACAGATATAACAAGAGAAGAAGTCTGAATGAAGAGCCGAAGAGATGAAGAAATATGATGTGTCGCATTGCGCTATCAAACAGAGAAATCTGGTTGTGATGAAGAAGAGGAAATCTGATGACAGTTGGAGCGCTAAAGTCGAGAAGTTTTCTGTTGAAGATATATGTCGATGAACAAATGAAGTCTGGATGAAATCGATAAATAGAAGAATTCTGGAAGATGATGTATCAGTTAAATAAGATCGACCAGTTGAAGCGCTAAAGGAAAAGACAATTCAACAGTTAAATAAGATGCGACCAGAAGCAAGAGCAGAAGAAATATTTGCAAGCAGTGGTTGCAAATATTCAGAAGATCAACAGAAGTTAAAACAGAGATGTTGTAAAGAAGTGAGCGAAGCAGTAGTTAAACAGAAGTGGTTGAACAATCGAACAGAAGATTAATTCAGTGTTAATAGGAGAAGACTGTAGAAACCTGATGAAAAGGGAAGAAAACAGAAAGTCTGCAACGCAAAGAAAGTCTGATGAACATTAGACATGTGCAAACGAACGATTTCAGTAAGTTGAACTTAGAACAGATATAATCAGTTAACAGCAGCATAAATAGTCGAACAGTAGCTGACGAAAAAATGAAGAAACGAAGAAGTAATCAGTCGTTGATAGAAGTTGGTTCAGCTGTTGCAAAGACAAATAATATCATATGTTGGACAAGCAAATGTTATCAGTAGTTGAACAATTGGAGTGGAACCGAAAATGATATTAGTTGTCGAACAGCTGTTGGAACATCAGACGTGAGCGAACAAATTGAACAGTCGCATCAGTAGTTGCAAAGAAAGAAAATACCAGATGTTGAACATTTGCAGAAGCTGTCAACAGCGATAAGTTGAAGAATAGAAACAGAAAATATTTCAGTTGTTGCGAAGACGAAGATGCATCAGCCGTAGCGCTAAAACAAAGTTGCATCAGCTGCTGCACTAAGTGAAATTGAAACAGCAGTAGTTCAACTATTGTAGATAAAACAGCTGCTGGAACGTAAAAGACAAATTAGAAAAATACAAAGCCTGCAAAAGAAAGGACAAATGACAATCCTGTCGGTACTTTACATAACATCTTTCAACGGGAAGAAAACTTGTGTCCAACGGATTGAATTTGAACAAAGGCTATTTAAGGGAGAAGATTTGAAGAAAGAACATGAGATGCTAGGTGAGGATTGATGATGATTCTGTGAGGATTAAAAAGAACTGATAGGGAAGAAAAATAGAGTGACGAAGCAGTCGACCACCATTAGAGAGGAGCTTATTGCTAGTGTCGACTGCTGAGTCTTTATCAGTTTTTTGTAGAGAAACTTCCCGAGTGTGTGAGATTTATTATTTAGAGAGTTGAGCTTACATTGTAAATCTCACACACAAAGAGATTCATTCACATTCATGAGAGTTGAGCGATATTGTATAGTGAATGAATCTCAAACCCAAAATAGCAAAAATACAGATCCCGTCCAACGCACGAAGACGTTAAACTACCGTGTCTGTAGCCTTTCTCACAGAGGCGTAAAACAAGTAGATTAGACACAGCCGAGGGCTGGATGTAGAGTCGTAGGAGTTCTAGCAGCTGCTGTCTGTTGGAAAGGCTATTTAAGGGAGAAGATTTGAAGAAAGAACATGAGATGCTAGGTGAGGATTGATGATGATTCTGTGAGGATTAAAAAGAACTGATAGGGAAGAAAAATAGAGTGACGAAGCAGTCGACCACCATTAGAGAAGAGCTTATTGCTAGTGTCGACTGCTGAGTCTTTATCAGTTTTTTGTAGAGCAACTTCCCGAGTGTGTGAGATTTATTATTTAGAGAGTTGAGCTTACATTGTAAATCTCACACACAAAGAGATTCATTCACATTCATGAGAGTTGAGCGATATTGTATAGTGAATGAATCTCAAACCCAAAATACAAAAATCAGATCCCGTCCAAGCACGAAGACGTTAAACTCCGTGTCTGTAGCCTTTCTCACAGAGGCGTAAAACAAGTGATTGACACAGCCGAGGGCTGATGTAGAGTCTAGGAGTTCTAGCAGCTGCTGTCTGTTGGATCGGGTCTGTACACGATGTATAGATCAAATCTTCTAGTGGAAACTTCCGAGGCGGAAGAAGGGGAGACGTAGGATATTTATATCCGAACTTCCAGAAACAAATAGCAGTGTATTGTATTCTTTTAATTTCAGTACTTCTGGATACAAAATTTATATTAGTACGCATACTTTTCAGATTGCACACTTGCACAGTCGAACAGATTTATGTTGAACAGAAATCTGTTTGTGATAGTTTTAAAATTAGGATTCAGTTCTGGTGTTTTCTGCATGTTTTTATTACATACCAGATTTGTCTCCGATGCTCTGATTAATGTTCAAGAACCCGAGGTATTTCACCTCTTTTTAGCAGCGCAAAATTTTTAACAGTAGCAGCGCTCGCCTCGTTTATTTTACATAGGATCAGATCTCACGCCCCTCCCTAGCGTTGTTTATTTTGTTGCATCGAGAGATCTGATCTTTCGATCCTAACACCGTGAGTTCGTCTTGTCGTTATACCCTAGCTACTGTTCACCGAAGCTTTTCTTCTTCGATTGCCGGCGGTAGACAGTTTCGACGGACGCGAGAGTGGTAGAGCTGGACTCCTCTTTCCAAGGCTATTCTTCTCATACCTTTTTCGCAGGCTTGGGTTGAGCTGGAATAAGATCGCGAAGGAAGCTTCCCTGTGTAGTCTATTAGCATAAGTGCAGATTTGTTTCTGCCGTTCAGGTAGCTTGTTGGGTAAGTGTTAGTTCCTCCCTTGCGTTTCGTTTAGAGCTGTTTGTTGAGCTAGAAGGGTAGGACAGAGCTGGTTGAGGTTGTAGTTTCGTAGCTCTGAGCTTTGCGTCCCTGAGTAACGTTGTTGTTTGGCTTAGCAGGTTTCAGATCTGGTTGCTCGGGACTGCTGTCGTTGTAATTATAGCTCAGAATTAAGGTACGGATGTGAGCTTGTTTTAAAGCATTGGATTTGGCATGGATATTATGTGTATTGCTGTTTATGCCTCTGTGCTGTTATTTCTTGCCTCTATTGTGCTGTTTATTACAAGTTGTTTCATTGCATACACGCATTATTCATGTTGAGCTCAGATTCTGTTAGCCTTTCCTTGTTGTGTTGATCTGTGTGTACTAGGATGCCTGTTTTAGAGGCCGAGCGGGTAACTCCCGTCACCCTCATCTCCCTGCTGGGATCTGTTAGCCACTATGAGCGGAGTGGGTAGCTCCCACATCTCATGAGTTGGGCAACAGTAGGTTGAGCATTGTTTTATGCATCTGGTACCGTGTGTTGAGACGAGTGGGTAGCTCCCATATGCTCACACACCCCGTGGCCACTATCTTCCAGTTGATTGGATTCAGTTCTTGAGAAGTTCTTGAGATTATTTGGCTCCCTGCCTTCGGTTGTAGCCTTGTTCTCATGCATAGCATTCATATTTTATCTGTTGCTATTTAACTGCTCTTTTTCAGTTGCTCTGCGTACTGGAGTTTGACCCCGAGGTCCCTCTGGGGCTGGTTGTCTTGTTGCCTGTGTGTGTTTTCAGGTTATCATTGTTTCACCGCTGGTCGTGGAGTTGATCCAGCTGGTAATGCCCCCGGAGGTGGATAGAGTGTCCTAGTTATATGTAGTAGATACATATGATATCTTTGTTATATTATATTGTATCTATGTTCAGCGAGAGACTCATCTCTTTGTTGATTGAGAGTCACGCTGTGTTGTTTGATTTTGTATTGGTTTTCAGCATTGTAAAACCTGTATTTTGAATATCAGTGTATTTTAAATTATGTTTTCTAAGTCAGGCCAAATCGAAAAATTTTATCCACTATTTTAATGCTTCCGCTATTGTTTCATTGTGGTTTTACTCTAATTGAGCACGAGGCCTGACATTTTTCGTATCAGAGCTTAAGCTGGGATAAGCTCAATTTCTTTTGATCACAATTGAGTCTAGGCACAGTGTTTCTTGTTGCATGTGCATGACTATGTGATTTAATTGCTGCATGATATATTTGTTGCAGTGTGATCTTATTGTTTAGTGCATTCTTAGATTCCGCCTAGACGTAGGGGTAGAGGTAGAGGGCAGATTCCGAAAGAGTCCGAGGGTCAGAACGATGAGATGCAGCGTAGATGTGCTAGTCAGGTTGAGGATGAGGTAGATGAGCTGGCAGCCAGTGTGGACGACATGGAACTTGTGATGGCGAGGTTTCAGCATATGAACCCTCAGACGTTTAACGGTGATGAGCCTAGTTCCAATGCGGAGTCCCGGTTGCAGCATAGTACCTGTTTGTTTGATCGTGTGAGGTACGATGACGAACATAGGTTGAGTTTGGATACGTTTCAGTTGAGGAGGAATGCTGAGCGTTGGTGGAGAGGCTCTTCGAGGACTCTCGAGGAGACTGGAGTAGGGATTATGTGGAACAGTTTTTGTACTATCTTTCGTCAGGAGTACATTCCGGAATCCTTTGTTAACGCTAGGAGCGTGAGTTTGATAACCTGGTGCAGGGGACTTTATCTGTAGGAGAGTATGCCCGAAGATTTTCTTCTATTCTTATGTACGTTCCGCATGTTTCTGGCCGCGAGAGGACAAAGAGGAACAAGTTCTTGGAGGGGCTGAATGAGGAATTGTATTCTTTGTTATTGGCGAGTTCACTGGCAAGTTATGCGGAGGCGGTGGACAGGGCTATCGATATCGAGGAAGGACTGCATAACCGTAGGTCTCATGTTAGGCCTCAAGTGGTGCAAGGTAACCGTCCCATGGTTCCGGGGGTGCAAACTTCCCAGTCTACGCAGTCATCCCAGCCACCCCAATAGCAACAGCAACAGCAGGCAGCCCAACAGTCTGGAAGCCACAGGTTTAGACATTGTGTTCATCAGTTCAAGAAGAATTCGGGTTCTAGTTCTTCTGGTTTGGGCAGCTCTAGCAGTTCGAATTTCAGTACTGAACGCTGGAAATTTTTTTTTTTTTCATTGGTCCCATCAACTGGTCCTGGGTAACAATACAAGACTACGTTTGTTGTTCAAAAGCTATTTATTTATAACAGAACAAACCAGTACAAATAGCTATTACACGTGATGTCTACTAATACAAAAGCTGACCAGCAGCAGTAAAACCAGGTTCCTTCTTAACGCTAACTATATCAATGCTAACTGTTGATTTCTAACGGTTCTTCTTCATTGGTGCGTTTCGTTTAGTTAGCCAGCTCCTATTACTCATGCCCCACCTCAGTTCAGCTCTCGTCTACCTGTTGTCATGCACACACACAAAACAAAACAACAGCCGGATAAACTCCGGTGAGAATCATCTCAGTATAATCAGCAGGCATGAATATTAGCCATAGAATGAATAACAGTTTATCAATCTGTAAAACAAATGCAATGTAATGAAATGATTCTAGTTCTCTTCTTCGATCTCAGAATTGATTCCATTTCAGTTCGACGCCATCAAGATTCGTATCCGATCTTGACATGAATATTCATCTATCGAAACCATCTCCGGCTTCGAAAATCAGGCCAACTCAGTCCTGGGCATTAGAATCAATTCAATTCTCTTCAATATGCAATGTCATGCAAATATAAAAGATCCACTACCTGTGATGGATCGACACAGACATAATTCAAGTTCTAATTCAAGAACAGTAATCAAACATGTATGTGATTTCAGCGGGACAACTCAATAAATATCATTCTCGAGTAATCTAATCACTGACTCTTCTGTCAAATTATACCTTCGTTCCTCTGGTTTCAAAATACTTCAGTCAGTGTTCTTAAGCTCTGTTAAGCACTTCCAGAGCTACTCGAAGAATCACAAATTGATATCTGTAATCAAGATGTTCTCAATATTTCGAATTCACTCTTATTTATAGACAACGATCTCTGTTTTTCTGCAGCATTTCCAACGTGTTCAATTCGAGTTCCACGTGTCATGCTGAGTATTCAAACAGGATATACTCCCACCGCTTCGAAAGTGGATAACGGTAAACAGATTCCTCAACTGTTGTTGACCTTTCTCTGCTGTTCGAATATCATTCTCTTGTTCTTCAGTAGAAGCAACAACCAGCAGTAACAACCAGTCGCAACAAGAAT
>KV010715.1:22745-34649 GCA_001598015.1 Dorcoceras hygrometricum | reverse complement strand
GAGTTGGTGCGACGCCGTTTTGAGGACCAGTCGATGGTTTGCCTTTGAGTGACTTTAGCGTCCGGTCGACTGGTTGTCCAGCTCTTGTATTTCGAAGCAGCGTCTGGTTGTCCAGCTTAGAGAGATTGTTCGCTACTGTAGTTAGCGACTGGTTTTGTTTAGCATAAATCGAGATTTCTTCAGCTGTTGGTTCTTGCGTCTGCTGGTTTGGGAATTGTTAGTATCGACTGGTTTTGTCGGAAGACAATTATTGGTGTTGTTTTCCAGTCGTTGCTAGTGCTATTTATAGGAAGACTTGGTCTTCGTATTGTGATATCTTTTCCCATAGCGAATATTTCCAGCCTTTCGTTCCTTATCTTTTGAACCCTAGAACACTGTTCAGTCGTGAGCTTTCCGGCGATTTCCCGTCGTTTCCGGTGGTTGTTCTGCTCGTGCGAGGTAGCGTTGGACTCCTATTGAGAAGCTCTTCCAATTCATACCAGTTTTAGAAGCTGTAATTGGCTAGTCGAGGAACGCGAAGTTGCTGCCGTTCGAGTGTTGCGTCGATTTGGTAGAACTACGTTCTGGTTTTCGGCTTTTACCAGAGTCTTCGGGATTTCTCGCAGGGTTAGTTGTTGCTCAGTATAAGGTACGGATTTGAGCTTGTTTTACAGCAAAGTTATGGCTTGGATGAATTGTAGTCGCTGGTATGTGGAATTGCCGTGCCTGCTGGTTGTGTTCTGTTGAGAATTGTGTATGCTATTTTTGCTGTGTTGCATACGTTTATATGCTTGCATCCCCGCATGTTGCATACACGCATGGTATTCCTGTCCAGTTTTGGTAGTCTTTGTACCATTGTAGCATTGTTATTGTTTTCTTACCAGGATGTGAGGGCGAGCGGCAATACCGCACTCTCCTCTCCCTGCTGGGATCGTAGCCACCATGAGCCGAGTGGTTAACTACCACAGTTCATGGGCGGGGCAACAGTAGGTTGAGTTGTTTGATGCATCCGGTAAGTGGGTGTCGTATCATGGCGGGTGGCTCACTACCACACTGTGAACACACCCCGTGACCACTGTACGTTGTCAATGATTCTTGGAGCTATGTTTGAGTTCCTTAGCTCCCTTGTGGGTCGAGCTTTCCCTTGTTCCTTGACGTCTCATGCATAGCACCTGCATTTTATTCCTTGCTATTATTCTGTTGTATTATTGCTCTCCGTACTGGGGTTTGACCCCATGTCCCTCCGGGGCTTGGTTTGTTTCTTTGTTGCGTGATTTTCAGGAAACCCAGGTTCTACAGCTGGTCGTGGGTTCAACCCAGCTGGCGGTGCCCCAGGAGGTGGCTAGTGTGTCCCAATAGCATATAGCATATATATATATATGTATCAGTTAGCCAGGAGGATGCCCTGCGCTTTGTGGTTGTACCCGTAGGGGAATATGATACATGTTTGAAGTATGTATGTTTTGTTGTTGAATGTTTTATGATTTGGGAAACTTATTTTAAGTATTATTGTATTTTAAATTATACGTTTAAAACCGTCGGGCCTAAAAGCGAAAATTTTACCCACTTTTTGATAGCTTCCGCATGTGTTTATCTGTTTTGAGCACGAGGCCTGACAAGTAGACGTCAATCACAACGTCCACAGCTGAAGCAGAGTACATAGATGCTGGCAGCTGCTGTGCTCAAATTCTTTGGATACAACATCTGCTGAAGGACTATGGCATCGATGCTTCTGAAGCGCCTATTCTCTGTGACAACACTAGTGCGATCGCGATCACCCAAAATCCTGTACTGCATTCAAGAACGAAGCACATCGATATCAGGAATCATTTTATAAGGGACCACGTGCTAAAGAAAGACGTCCGGTTGGAGTACGTGTCTACTGAGCAGCAAGTAGTTGACATCTTCACAAAGCCTCTATCAGACGCTAAGTTTTCTTATTTTAGAAACATATTAGGTCCCCTTGAATTGCCTTGATTTTTCTGTTGACTAACAATTTGCAGGTTGTCTGCTGTTGCTTAAATCAGCTACGAGTCTTTTGCTCAGGGGGAACGCGAAGACTTTCAGCAGAGGCAAGCATATTTTGTTGGAGGATATCAGTCGTAGGGGAAACCAGGATCTGATTTGTTAAGTGCAACGTCAGCTGAATATGTGAAGTCTTGATATATTCAGAAGTCACATATATACAGCTGATGCTTATTTATGATCAGCTCCTGCCTTACCCTCAGCGATACATTAAAATCAGCAGTGATGTTCTAACAATCGCTGCACCAGCTGTGACGATATAAATCTTGGCGCGCGTCTATTTAACTTTTTACAATGTACGATTAAAATATTTTGAAAACTTTTTACAATGTACGAGTAATATATTTTGACAATCTTTTCAAAATCATTTCCAAATAATGTACGCGCCGTCGGATGATTGACACGTGTTGTCATCATTCCAATCGTCACATCTACATCGCTTCTCTCTCTAATCGTTTACAATTCTCTAAATATATTACGATGTTTCTTGTTTTACCTTTTCACTTACCTTGCATATTTGCTCTCGTATATTCTTGCGTTCGTATTCTCTGTGTGTGTTCTATTGCGAATATTTTTCAGGCGTACTCTAAGCTCATCTATCAATTATTTTTCAGGCGTACTCTAAGCTCATCTATCAATCTGCAATGGCATCTTCTCTGTTTGTCAACACCGTCCATGTTTGCTTTGAATCTGTTCTTGCTATGGACAACGTCGGGATGGTGGCGATGTTTGAATCACTAGTGTCTATTGGATTGAAATGATTTCTGGGCTGTCCCGCAGTGATTCACGAGGCCGCACTGCTGGAGTTCTTTGAAAATGGATCAGTGAGAGATGGATTGGTGGTTAGTACAATGAATGGAGTAACAGTGGAGATTTCTGAACAACTGTTTGCAGAGAATTTTGAGCTTCCGGTGGAGGGTTTGACAGAGTTGTCGGAGATTCCTAAGGATATAGTGTTTGATGCAAGGAGCATCGTCTCTCTGTCTGGTGAACCAGTGAGTACTTCAGGGAAAAAGAAGGAGATGACAATAGAGTTTAGACTTCTCTGTAACATTCTGGCCAAAACGATATCTGTAAAGGCCGGGTCATTTGATGCAATCACCCAGGAGAAATTTTTGATGATGGCTGCAATCACGTGTGGAGTGAGGATTAACTAGAACAGGCTGCTGTTCAACATTCTTAAGGACATGGTGACTCCGGGGTCGAGGCAAGCAAAGGGCTATGCCATTCAAATTAGTCTTCTACTAGAGAATGTTCCAAACTTGGAACTGGGCGAATCCTCGGAGTTTCCTTCTTCAAAATTCCTCACAAAAAAGACAGTGCATCGGTACGTTGTGTTAAATGATAAAGTTGGTGTGGAAGGTGTAACAGATGAATCAAGGGTGAAGAAAACCCCTGTGAAAAAGGCTGCGTCTAAGAAAAGACTAGCTGTTACTACTGCTGCTGAACCAGTCGTGAAAAAGAAGAGGACGACAAAGAATAAATCTGGCTCTTCAAAAGACAAATTGGAGATCTTGTCTGTGGCTCACGAAGCAGTGCCTCTTCAGATGATTGCGCCAACTCCAGTTGCCCCGGCTGAGCAACCCTCTGTGCCAAAACGAAAAACTCAGAAGAGGAAGAGGAAGTTGATTCTAGGTTCTGATGATGAATTTGTTGAACAACCAGCTGCAAAGGTCGCTGGTGAGACTGTTGTTGAGCAGGAACCAGTTGTAGAGGTTCCTGGAGAGACAGTTATTGAAGGCATTGCTGAACCACATTCTGAGCCAGCACTAGCAGATGTTGCTAACGTAGGTATGTCTACTGCTGATGATGTTGACACTATAATTGAGCAGGTCCTTGCTGAGACTGATCAAATTGGACCAGACGAGGAAGGACAAGATTTTGGTGAATTAGATGTTGGGGAACAGGCCGCTCCAAAATCTGACGAGTTTGAACAGTGGTTGAATCTTTCATATGAGGAATTCCATGCAAGACAAGCTGGACAACCAGTTGTAACTTCCAGTGACACTGATGAGGACTTGGAAACGGTGGAGGAAATGGAGACAGAGGCTTTTGAACAATCTGCTGATGAGGCAATGTCTCTGGAAGATATTTTCATGACAATTCCAGTAGAGTGCCCATTGCCGTCTGCAAATGTGGAGATAACGAAGATTAATTTAGGCAAGACTATCTCAATCCCTGGAGTCGATGAAGGGGACTGGTACAAGGCCGGTCTCCCCAAGATTCCTGCGGCGGATAAAGGGAAGGGACCCCTTATGGAAAGAGAGCCAGTTAAGGGTAATCCCGCCAAGGAGCAATTTTCTCTTATTCTTGCAGATATAGAGGTTCTTGTACAGTTACGGGAGCAGATTATCGACGACGTAGATAAATTCTTTAATTTTTTCAGTCTCAAGAAGTTGGCGAATCTAAAGATAGATGAGTCGTATTTTGATAAGGAGGCACTCATTTTGTCTTGGGCGCAAACAGACTCTACTAGAGTAGCTCTCAACAGGAGGATGTACATATTAACTAAATAGAGAGAATTGTTAATCAGGAAATTTTTGGAAGCAAGGAAGATCAATTTTGTCCCAGGTGAAGGTTCTTCTGCTACTGATCTCAAAGTACTGGAGATGCTTTCCGATCTTCATATGTTTGTGGTAGAAGACTTGAAAGAACAGACGATAGCACACGGTCTTAAATGGGAGAAGACGTGTTGCTCAAAAATTTTTGAAGGTCGCCCACGTGATCGAGGTGCTATAATTGCCAGAACCAACACCAATACTCGATCTACATGCTGGATTAGAACAATGATTTGTGTTGATGGTGTTTGGGTCATTGAACCATGTGGTGATCACTGGTGACGATACCTCGGGAAGTTGTAAATAATGAGATTTCACGTCAACGATCTTATAATGACACACTCCCTTCTGTTAGTGATTTTTTCAAGCTGATGAAGAAGCGGTGGGAAGATGTTTGTATAAAAGTTGCACAATTTTCTGTCTCTGGTAAACTTCTGCCAGTAGGCTCTATTAATTTTTACCGCACTCTTGCAGTTTTTGAGCCTGTTTCAGATTCTGTTTCTCGTCAATCAACAGTTACTGGTTGGGGATGGAGTCAACTATGTACAGCTTTTGTTCAGTATAGTTTCAGTGGTTTGCATACAGATAATATTCGCAGCTTTGTTTCAACTATTGCATTGAACAGATCAGTGTTGAGGGATGTACAGTTGGTTCAGAGTTCAGTTTTTGTCAGTCCTCATGTACAGTTGCTTTTGGACCAGCGTCCTCACTCTCCGTCCAACACAGATGATTCTTCCATGCATTTTGTTGAAGATGACATTCAGTTGGAAGATGAATCAGCTCCTGATCAATTTATTTCGACTTTCTCTGCCACAGCTATCTCTGACTCTATTGATGCTCTTCGGGAATCCTTCTCAAATTTTGTTGCTAATCAATCGAGGGATTCTCGACTAATAATGCTCTTTGCTAAGTGATGAACAAAATCTATCATGTTAAAAGAGTCTTCCTTGACAGTCTTGTTGAGCAAAATGAAACCTTCCGGGGTTTATTCAAATGTAGTCGCCAAGAAGCTCAAAATGACAACAATGCATTGTCGCTGGCTCTAAAAGCTGTCCGCACTCAAAATGTTATATTATTGACAGACTTAGAGGCTACTAGAAAAGAAGTGAAGGATATCATGGCTGCGTTATCGAAGGATTTTGATGATAAACTAGCTGATATTCGCAACGAACTTCTGGAGTTTCGCATAGAAACACAAGGACAATTGGCTTCCCTCAGTACTCACCTTGCAGAACTCATTGCCTTTCTCACTAAGGGCAGTGATGACAAAAAGGGGGAAGATAGTAGCAGCCGCCGCCCTCAACCACCGCCTGACAATCAAAGCAGACCCAGTGGGGGAAGTGGTGGCAGTGGCAATAGAGCATGTTAGGATAAAATTTATGGTTTTGGTGATAACAAAATGACAAGTTAAATCTGGATAATCAGACGCAATGTGTAGTAGTGAATCCAGTCGACAGGCTTATCCAGACGTGGCTACAGTAAATCAGTTGTGAGGTGAAACCAGTTGTTAGCTACAGTGGTGTGGTCAATAAATTCAGACGCAGGGTTATTGATCAGTCGATGGAAAAACCAGACGCAAGCTACAATGTTTGCCTTACCAGACGCAAGCTACAGTGTTTTTGTTTCCAGTCTCTAGCTACAGTGCCTTATATGAGCAGACGCAAGAATTCAAAACGACAGCATTTGAATTAGTTGAAGCGACACCGTATTGAAACCAGTCAAGAGCTACAGTTATTGGTGAATCCAGTTGATGATTTGTAGAACCAGACGAGAGCTACAGTGCTTCATTTAACCAGTCGAGGGTTTTTTAGCAAAACGATGTCGTATGGATAAATTAAAACGTCAGCGTTTTAACTAACCAGTCGTTGGATTTATAAAGAACCAGTCGAGGAAAATGCACGTGGTATAAAGGAAACCAGTCGGCGCATATTTTTAAACATCTTCTAGTCGCAACCTCATAAACTACAAGGTGTTGAAGCTGGTGAACAAGAGAAATTTCAGGCGCAAGCGATAAAGAAATTCAAATACGATGGTTTACTCAAATTGGAAAAGATTAACAGAATCGTACAAATGCCTGGAAATTAGGAGACAACATCGGTACTATTTTGGGTAAATAGTACATATTTTCAGAGGTTGTTACACGGTTATTGCACAGATATGGAAATCGACAAATTAGCTCTGACAGTGTGCAATTTACCTTGTAGTGGAGCAGAGGATACGGTTATGAATTATCAGAATTTCAAAATGGGTAAATAGTACATATTTTCAGAGGTTGTTACACGGTTATTGCACAGATATGGAAATCGACAAATTAGCTCTGACAGTGTGCAATTTACCTTGTAGTGGAGCAGAGGATACGGTTATGAATTATCAGAATTTCAAAAAGGGATTTTATTTCCTTAACAGATGAAAATGACCGTTGAAAAATGAAGACTATAAATAGCAAGCGATTTGAATCGAAGAACACAACTCTTGATTTTGTTATTGCTGAAACTCTGCCGAATTAATTTTGAGCCATTCCTTGTTGAAAGCATTCAAAAAGCTCAACCACTCGACGAATCTTCATTCGTTGATATTCATTGTTATACCTTCGAGTTTCAATCTCTGGTTCATTCCTTGAATCGAGTTTCTTTGTTTAAGAAACCAGAGATTTTACAGTACTCATAGCTTTGTATTCATTGTTAAATCAATTGAGTCTGTAACGAACTGGCTTTGTGAAGTGGTTCGAAATATATACAAGTGTTGTAAACAATCAGCAGCTGCGTCTGCGTGTTAGATTGTGAAGTGTCTAGGAGTTCATACAAGTGATTCTTGTGTGATCGGTTGATTGCAGAAGGCCTGTAATCAGAAAATCTTCTAGTGATACCTTCCGAGGAGGAAGAAGGGGAGATGTAGGATATTTATATCCGAACATCCAGAAACAAACTCTGAACCCTCATCTTTTACATACTGCACTTATATATTGTGTTTATCTACTGTTCACAAGTCAATCAGTTTTATTCCGCACTTTTCAAGTTAACCGAGAAACTTGCATAAAACTGAGATACCTTAAGTCTGGTAACTCGGACTTAAGTTAAGCCGTGCTGCAAAACATTTTAAAAGATTTCAAAAATCGAAGGAGTTCATTCAACACCCCCCCCCCCTTCTGAACTCCTATTTACTTATTGATCCTATTTCTGGGACCATCAGAGCAGATGAACAGAGCCATCTTGTTGGAAGTGGTAGCAGAGGTGGAAGTCAGAGAAGAGGCGATAGGAGTGGATATTCCAAGAGAAGATCCTACAGCAGTGGTGGTGGACCGTTCAGAAGATCATTTAAATATTGGCTAGGATAATATTGCTGTTGATGCTGTTGATCTCTTAATTGTACAAATCCTATGAACAGTCGTCAGTTAACGAAATTTAGTATTTCAGCAGACCCTTGTGCAATTTACTTTTGCTCATTTATTTAAGACGATAGGCTGCTAAGTTTTGTCATCACCAAAAAGGGGAAATTGTTAAGATAAAATTTATTAGTTTTGGTGATAACAAAATAAGACAAGTGCTATATTCATAAGTAACACTTGGACAGTCAGCCGTTGAAGGTGATCAACTACATGTTTGGAGCAAAGTATACTTCAGATGTTGAATTTACCAGTCAGACATTGGGATTGAATATTTCTAAAATTTATTAGTTTTGGTGATAACAAAATAAGACAAGTGCTATATTCATAAGTAACACTTGGACAGTCAGCCGTTGAAGGTGATCAACTACATGTTTGGAGCAAAGTATACTTCAGATGTTGAATTTACCAGTCAGACATTGGGATTGAATATTTCAGTTGTTAGATATCAGATCTTGGTTTTCGAGAATATTTCAGCAGTTGAGTTGAAGCACTCAGTTGATGGGTTACTATTTCAGAGGTTGAAGATATACGATTATCAGTTTCTGGTATCGGGTTTTTATATCAGTCGTGAGAGCAATTCAGATGTTGATCAAGGGTTACGCAATCAGAATTTGGTATTCATTCAGCCGTTGGGTTCTTATGTCAGAAGTATATTGATTCAGCAGTTGGATTTTCACTTCAGTAGTCAACATAATTCAGCAGTTGGGTATTCGCGTCAGTAGCGAATGTATTCAGCAGTAGGGTATTTATTTCAGTATTTGGCTACAGTGCTTTTGATCAGTCGTGATTGTTGTTGGTGTTGGAATAGCGGTGGCGGATCCGGATCCCACTTCCCGGGGTGCAGCGGAAAAACAAAAATTTGCCCGGAATGTGTTCAATACATTAAATAGAGGCAACAAAATCATACATAGGATGTTAGAAATTGTCACCTTGCTGGCGTCTAGGTAGGCGGCAGTAGATCGTCAATCAGGTCCACGACCGGAATCGATCTTCCTCCGTCAATCTGCACTAGAAGACTTGAAGGATTTTGCACGGACGGAAACACCTCTTCACGATGGCCGGAACAAGTCCGGCGAAGGGCGGCGCGTGGTGGCCGAGAGGTGAGGAGAGGTGGGCGGCCGATTTGTGTGTTTTTGGAGGCTAGGTTATGTGATGTAATTGTAGTGTTTAAGCCCTAGATACAACTCATGTAATTATAAGTCATTCATGGGCTTGAACCGGCCCAATGGACTTGGGTCCAACCCAGGTCCATGTGAACATTCGGTTCGTTTAATTCACTGCGGTTTCATCATAACTCCGATCGATGATCAGATCAGACCGATCGACTCAGTTTTCAAAACTGAACATTATGATGTGAAAAACAATTTTTCAGATACCTAGTCCAAAATGACAGGTTTGCCCCTCAACAGTGGAAAATCGCAATTTCACCCTGTTGAGTTTTAGGAAGTCGCACTCCCTAGAATCCTCCTCCTATGCTCAACATTAAGCTCAGTTTCCGTACGGGAATCATTAATCCGGTACTTGTGTGACCCTCAATGGTTCAGGGATACAGCTAACCGTGGGCCCACAACCATTGTGGCTCCAAAATCACAATTTCGGACTTGCCCAACGGATCATGGTAAAGCGCCTAGCAACATCGCGCCATGATCCCCTAGGTATCACTGATAGTGCCTGCAAGAACCAGTTGGTTGTGGTTAGCGTACAGTACGGTCCTTTCAACACATATATCCCGATCAGATCAACGAACATTGGTAAATCGAGAGTCGCTAGAGATCCGATAGCTATGCATACATCTTGGAGATAGAATAGTGATATCACGAATGTTACTAGGTAAACCCATTTACCTAAAACACTTCTAGTACTCTGGCCAGAGATTTATACACTATTATCCCCTCAAATAGCATAGGATATCCACGCATAAGAGCGAGCGGTGAATCATCGACAACGAAGCATCGACTCACCCAATCCCGCCGCATAATGACCCCAAGTGAGTCGGCAAACGGGTCAAAGTGATACGCCTATCATGTAGAGTCTCAATGACGTTTCGAGTCGTGAGGACTAATCAGTACAACCAATACCTCGTACTTATCCACTCGACAAATGGTAACCACTTGGAAAGTCCGAACGAGGGTAGTTCGATAGATCACCAGGTCACTATCAATCTGCATGCTCAGAACATCACAATGTTCCCTACCAATGAAACATGGTACTTCGCATCGCAGATGCTAGTCTCAAGCTCGGGCGGCCTTATCCTCATTTTGACGGCCCAATCGACTAGGAACAAGTTCAGAATACACAGTGACTATTACATGTGTTTCATGATAGCCGTCATACCCACTATCACATCTAATCATACACTATGGTGCATTCTAGGTATTTATCCAACACAATTGTTAACATTATAATCATAATGAAAATAAAGAACGCCATAAACAAATTGCGAATATCATATATAAATATCGTTTCATACAAGAGTCTATAAAACCCACACGCCACAAGTTGGCTAGTTGGGCATCTACTCTAACAATCTTCCACTTGCCCTATAGCCAACTACTCATCAGACGCAGTCCCATTGTTTCGTGATGTTTTTCAAACAACAGTCCTGGCAAGGGCTTCGTAAGTGGATCAGCAATGTTGTCCGCAGAGGCGACTCTCTCAACTCCTATGTCACCTCTAGCCATAATATCCTGGATTATGTGGTATTTCCTCAGTATATGTTTTTCGCGATGTTTTTCAAACAACGGTCCAGGCAAGGGCTTCGTAAGTGGATCAGCAATGTTGTCTGCAGAGGCGACTCTCTCGACTGCTATGTCACATCTAGCCACAATATCCCGGATTATGTGGTATTTCCTCAGTATATGTTTGGATCTTTGGTGAGACCTAGGCTCCTTTGCTTGTGCAACGGCACCCGTGTTGTTGCAGTACACCGGGACTGGACCAACTCCATCAGGAATGACTCCCAACTCTTGGACGAAATTCCTTATCCAAACCGCCTCCTTAGCAGCAGCTGATGCTGCGATGTACTCAGCCTCAGTGGTTGAATCCGCGATGGTGTCTTGCTTGGAACTCTTCCAAGAGACAGCACCACCATTGAGCATGAATAAAAATCCAGAGGTAGACTTCGAATCATCCACGTCACATTGGAAGCTAGAATCAGTATAGCCTTCCAATTTCAGTTCACCACCCCATAGACCATGAACATATTCTTAGTCCTTCGCAAGTACTTAAGAATATCCTTCACAGCCTTCCAATGCAATTGGCCGGGGATGGCCTGGTAGCGGCTCGTGACACTCAGAGCCTATGCAACATCCGGTCTAGTTGAGATCATGCCATACATAATACTACCTATTGCCGAGGCATATGGCAGACGTGTCATACTCTCTATCTCCTCATCAGTCTTCGGACACATAGACTTGGATAGAGTGACCCCGTGGCACATAGGTAGGTGTCCTCTCTTGGACTCTTCCATAGAGAACCACTTAAGTATGGTATCGATGTAGGTAGCTTGGGTGAGTCCGAGCATCCGTTTCGATCTATCCCGATAGATCTGTATTCCAAGAATATAGGATGCTTCACCCATGTCCTTCATCGAGAATCTACTAGACAACCATACTTTGGTTGACTGCAGCATTCCTACATCATTCCCAATGGGTAGAATGTCATCAAAATAAAGTACGAGGAATGTCACAGCGCTTTTAACTACCTTCTTATATACACATGGCTCCTCGGGATTCTTGATGAAACCAAATTCCTTAATTGTTTCATCAAATCTTAGGTTCCAACTCCTCGATGCTTGTTTGAGACCGTAAATCGATCTCTGAAGTTTGCATACCTTATGCTCACTTCCCACAGATGTGAAACCCTCAGGCTGCGTCATATAGATCTCTTCCTTAATGTTTCCATTAAGGAACGCAGTTTTCATATCATTTGCCATATCTCATAGTCGTTACCATGCGG
>KV010715.1:0-18935 GCA_001598015.1 Dorcoceras hygrometricum | reverse complement strand
ATAATCAACAATATTAAATACAACCGAAATCGCAAAACCTAAAGCATACACCTAACACATTGGGCACGGCTCTCGATCATCCCAAACATGCAATCAATCTAATCAACTTGCATAAATTAAATAATCAAATTATTTACCACAAAATCATATTTTAATCGTAAAATCGCATTTTATAATAAAATCGCATTTTGTCGATAAAATCAAATTTTAATCAACAAAATCATATTTTAATTATAAAATCATATTTCACAATTAAAATCATATTTTGCAATTTTAATTGCATTAAATTGGGCTTAAAACAATTTTAGGCCCAAAAATCTCAAAATTTCAAAATCGACCAAAATCGGCCCGATATCGAATATCGGCCCATAAATTTCTTGGGCTGTCCGGGACAGGCCCGAACAAAACCTAGAAAGACAAATCAGCCGTCGCAATGTTTCCGGAGTATCGCCGGACGGCGGCCGCCGCCAACATATAGCATGCGGCGCTCGGCCGCATGCTTGGCCGCGACAAGCGTGGATCATGGCGCATCCAGCATGCGCGAGAGTAGCACCACCGTGCGCCGATCATTGCGGATACATCCGCAACCCGTCGGTCTCCATGCGAGAAGGAAGCAGCAACCAGTTGCGCAATCGTGTGTGAAATCATGTCCACCAGGCGGCCGCTACTCGTGGCCATGCGCTGCCAGCGTGCAGGTACCGCGCGCGCATATGCTCGCGGTGGAGGGGGCGCCGCCATGCACAGCAGCGCCGTGGCCGGCTTCTTCAATTTTTTTTTTGTTTTACAATTCTGAAATTCGAGATTCATGCAATTATGGCAACAATGGATTGAAGGATCCGAACTTGGCTCTGATACCACTGTTAGAATAGCGGTGGCGGATCCGGATCCCACTTCCCGGGGCGCAGCGGAAAAACAAAAATTTTCCCGGAAAGTGTTCAATACATTAAATAGAGGCAACAAAATCATACATAGGATGTTAGAAATTGTCACCTTGCTGGCGTCTAGGCGCCTGGCTCCAACCAGATTTACAAGAAAACTGGCTCTTCACGGTAGGCGGCGGTAGATCGTCAATCAGGTCCAGGATCGGAATCGATCTTCCTCCGTCAATCTGCACTAGAAGACTTGACAGATTTTGCACGGATGGAAACACCTCTTCAAGATGGCCGGAACAAGTTCGGCGAAGGGCGGCGCGTGGTGGCCGATGGGCGGCGCGTGGTGGCCGAGAGGTGAGGAGAGGTGGGCGGCCGATTTGTGTGTATTTGGAGGCTAGGTTATGTGATTTAATTGTAGTGTTTAAGCCCTAGATACAACTCATGTAATTATAAGTCATTCATGGGCTTGAACCGGCCCAATGGACTTGGGTCAAACCCAGGTCCATGTGAACATTCGGTTCGTTTAATTCACTGCGGTTTCATCATAACTCCGATCGACGATCAGATCAAACCGATCGACTCAGTTTCCAAAACTGAACATTACTGATGCAAAAACAAATTTTTCAGATACCTAGTCCATTTAAGCCCTAGATACAACTCATGTAATTATAAGTCATTCATGGGCTTGAACCGGCCCAATGGACTTGGGTCAAACCCAGGTCCATGTGAACATTCGGTTCGTTTAATTCACTGCGGTTTCATCATAACTCCGATCGACGATCAGATCAAACCGATCGACTCAGTTTCCAAAACTGAACATTATGATGCAAAAAACAATTTTTCAGATACCTAGTCCAAATGACAGTTTTGCCCCTCAACAGTGGGAAATCGCAATTTCACCCCTGTTGAGTTTTAGGAAGTCGCACTCCCTAGAATTCTCCTCCTATGCTCAACACATTGAGCTCAATTTCTATGCGAGAATCATGAATCCGGTACTTGTATGACCCTCAATGGTTCAGGGATACAGCTAGCCGTGGGCCCACAACCATTGTGGCTCCGAAATCACAATTTCAGACTTGCCCAACGGATCATGGTAAAGCGCCTAGCAACATCGCGCCATGATCCCCTAGGTATCACTGATAGTGCCTGCAAGAACCAGTTGGTCATGGTTAGCGTACAGTACGGTCCTTTCAACACGTATTTCCCGATATCAACGACCATTGGTAAATCGAGAGTCGCTAGAGATCCGATAGCTATGCATACATCTTGGAGATCGAATAGTGACATCGCGAGTCTTACTAGGTAAACCCATTTACCTAAAATACTTCTAGTACTCTGGCAAGAGATTTATACACTATTATCCCCTCAGATAGCATAGGATATCCACGCACGAGAGCGAGCGGTGAATCCTCGACAACGAAGCATCGACTCCTACATGCATCGGGACCTCACCCAATCCCGCCGCCTAATGACCCCAAGTGAGTCGTCAAATGGGTCAAAGTGAGACGCCTATCATGTAGAGTCTCAATGACGTTTCGAGTTGTGAGGACTAATCAGTACAACCAAGACCTTGTACTTATCCACTCGACAAATGGTAACCACTTGGAAAGTCCGAACGAGTGTAGTTCGATAGATCACCAGGTCACTATCCATCTGCATGCTCAGAACATCACAATGTTCCCTACCAATGAAACATGGTACTTCGCATCGCATATGCTAGTCTCAAGCTCGGGCGGCCTTATCCTCATTTTGACGGCCCAATCGACTAGGAACAAGTTCAGAATACACAGTGACTATTAGATGTGTTTCATGATAGCCGTCATACCCACTATCACATCTAATCATACACTATGGTGCATTCTAGGTCTTTATCCAACACAATTATTAACATTATAATCATAATGAAAATAAAGAACGCCATAAACAAATTGCGAATATCATATATAAAGATCGTTTCATACAAGAGTCTATAAAACCCACACGCCACAAGTTGGCTAGTTGGGCATCTACTCTAACAGTTGGAACCTTCAGTCATTGCAACCAGTAGTTATCATATTCTCAATTTACAAAAAGGGGATATTTCAGACGTTGAGTATCCATTCAGGCGTTGGTTATCTAATCAGCAGTTGGTATAATCAGTCGTTGGTTCTTATGATCAGCAGTTGTATTCTACTTCTGTGAGACCTGAAATTAATAAAAGATTAATTATTGGATTAATCAGTTTTTAAGGAATTCTGGGTGTTCGTAATTATTTTTGGAGGTTTCGTTTGCATTTTCGGGTCAGAAATCACATTAGTAACAATTCTGGAAATTTTGGAATTTTCGAGTTTGAAAGCTGGTTTTGCGAGAAATCCGAATTGTTGATGAAATCTGTTCGTTTAGTGAGAAATCTGTTCGGATTTGAGAAATCTGGACGTTTGATGTTGCGGCGCATTTTGTAGTACGCCATTGTTTCGTGAGATCTGGATGTCGTGAAGTAGCTGAGATCTATTGCGCTTGTATATAGAAGTCTGCGCGGCGCGTTTTTATCGTAGGCGCTTGTACGTCGTCGTTTAGGAGAGATCTGGTCTTGTGTTAGCACTAGAATCTGATGTAGAGATCTGCCCCACGTGTTTTTGTGTTGAGGGCGAAACGATGTCGTTTAGATAAGTTTCTACGGCGTCGTTTGGTGAACGCTTATCTGTTTCGTGAGTTTAGCGTTCGGGAGATCAGATTTTAGCGAGCAGCTTTTAACGCTTTGTCTTTCAGATTTCACCAGCATTTGTGTTTAGCGTTTCAGATTTCTCCGTGGTTTTGGAGCGACGTCGTTTTGGAGTAGAGCTCTTTAACCAGCTGTTGGTTTTCGTTAGGCAATCCAGACGTTGGGTTAGAGACCAGCTGCTGCTTGTGTAAGACACCAGCTTTTGGGTTTTAGGACCAGCCGTAAGCAGCGACCAGCCGTTGGTTTGTGTTGTGACTGCTGGTTGGGATTTTAGTAGTGCATCGTCTGGTTTTGTCGGTGGACTTTTTAACCAGCTTTCACGTGTGTATTTATTGGAAGCTTTGGCCTTCAATTATTGCAACAGATTCCATACTTAGCAAATTTTCTCCCACCTTCATTCTTCGCTTCTCGACGTCGTTTTGGAGTAGAGCTCTTTAACCAGCTGTTGGTTTTCGTTAGGCAATCCAGACGTTGGGTTAGAGACCAGCTGCTGCTTGTGTAAGACACCAGCTTTTGGGTTTTAGGACCAGCCGTAAGCAGCGACCAGCCGTTGGTTTGTGTTGTGACTGCTGGTTGGGATTTTAGTAGTGCATCGTCTGGTTTTGTCGGTGGACTTTTTAACCAGCTTTCACGTGTGTATTTATTGGAAGCTTTGGCCTTCAATTATTGCAACAGATTCCATACTTAGCAAATTTTCTCCCACCTTCATTCTTCGCTTCTAACCCTCGGGTTACTGTTCAGCGTGAGCTTCTCCGGCGACGTTTCGTCGTTTCCGGCCACCGTTTGACATGTTTGAGGTAGCGTTGGACTCCTCTCGTCAAGCTCTTTCATCTCATACCAATTTTGGAGGCTGTCGTTGGCTGGAGCAAAATCACGAATTTGCTGTTTTCGTGCGTGTATTTCGCTGTTCAGGTAGCCGTTAGTTATCTTGTTCCTAGCCTTGAATTAAGCTTCCTGTTAAGTTGTATGGTTGAGATTAGTTGCTGGTTTGAGTGATCAAATTTCCAGCCGTGAGAAATTGTTTGATGGCCGTGAGTTGTGATAGCATTTTCCTGAAATCTCTTCTCCGTGTATTTTGGCAGATTTTGTGCAGGCCGTGACTTGCTACATTCCTTTGAGGAATCTAATTTGGGTAAATCAGAATTAGAGGTACGGATCTTGAGCTTGAAATCCAGCTTGGTTTAGCATGGGATTTAATGTGATGGCTGGTGTGCATCGTTGAATTGGAATTACCGTGAACATTGTTGTGTAGTGCATGATGTGCATTATGTTTATGCTAGCTGATTTTTCTATGTTTTGCATATAAATGGTTCCACATATTTCAGCTCTTTCGTGCCTTGTTTCTTGGAAGTTTGTGCCTTGTGTATTGTGCTGTTGTTTTCTTACCAGGATGCGAGGACGAACGGCGATACCGCACTCTCATCTCCCTACTGGGTTTTGTTAGCCACCATGCGCCGAGTGGTTAACTACCATAGTTCATGGGCGAGTCAAAGGCAGGTTGAGTTGTTTGATGCATCTATTCGGATGTAGTGTCAAGGAGAGTGGCTCATTACAACACTTTGAACACACCATGTGGCCACCGTTTGTTGCAGATCTTGTGGAGCTATGTTTGAGTTCCTTGGCTCCCTTTCCGGTTGTAGCATTCAGCGTTCGTTCTGTGTCTCATGCATAACATCTGCATTTTATCTTATGCTTTTCTTTACCTGTTTCAGTTGCTCTCCGTACTGGGGTTTGACCCCATGTCCCTCTGGGGCTTGGTTGTTTTCCTTGCCTGTTGTGTTGTTCAGGTTTTCTAGTTTATTCAGCTGGTCGTGGTGCTGACCCAGCTAGAGGTGCCCCAGGAGGTGGTTAGAGTATCCCAGTAGCATATAGCATATTTATATGTATCAGTATTGTTAGATAGGGGATGCCCTGTGCTTTTGTTGTAGTCTGTTATATTCGGTTGTGGTTGTTACCAGGTGTCTGATACATGTTATGCTGTATTAGTTGTTGTGGGCTTGTAGCCTTTGTTTTGTTGGTTTATTGTTAAACTGGGATTACTTTGAGTATCTTTCTATTTTTAATTATATTGTTTTAAACCGTCAGGCCAAAAGCAAAAATTTTACCCGCTTTTTAGTAGCTTCCGCTTGTGTTTGCGTGTTTTATCTCGGTTGTGAGCACGAGGCCTGACATTTTTGGTATCAGAGCTTAAGCTGGATAAGCTCGATTTCTTTGATCACACTTGAGTCTAGGCACAGTGTCGTGTGTTGTATGTGCTTGACCTATGTGATTACATGATGCTTATTGTTGTGATATTTATGTTGTTCTTGTTCTGTGTTGCTTATCCTGTTGAGTGTATTCGTAGATGCCGCCTAGACATCGTGGTAGAGGTATGGGCAGTTTGAGGAATCGGCAGGATATAACGAGGATCGTCATAGTGCTCCTAGTCGTACTCGTAGTAGACACGATGAGAAGGAGGAAGTTGGTGACTTGCCTACCCCTGTGGAGAGGATGGACGTTGTGATAGAGAGGTTTCAGAGGATGAACCCTCAGGTCTTCAATGGCGACGAGTCGAGCGAGGATGCAGATTCGTGGCTTCGGAACATCACTGGTCTATTCGATCGTGTCCAATATGACAACGAGCTTCGGTTGAGTTTGGTGACCCTCCAGCTTAGGAAGGGTGCAGAGCGCTGGTGGCGAGGTGCTTCTAGTACTTTGTTGGAGACTGGCGTTGGGATTACTTGGGACAGTTTTTGTGAGACTTGTAGGCAGGAGTTTGTTCCTGAGTCTTATGTGAATGCCCGTGAGCAGGAATTTGATCATCTGGAGCAGGGCTCGATGTCTGTCCGTGAGTACGCTCGAAAGTTTTCTTCTTTGTTGGCGTACGTTCCGCACGTTTCTGGACGGGATAGGGCCAAGAGGACCAGATTCTTAGAGGGTTTGAATGAGGAACTGTATCAGATGGTGCTGACAAGCAAACCCAAGACCTATGCTGAAGCAGTTGATAATGCTATTGTTATTGAGGAGGGTTTGCGGAGTCGTCGTGCTCGTAGGCAGTTGGTAGCGCAGGGTGGTCGTCCTGCTGGTCAGGGAGCACAGTCTTCGCAGTCCTCCCAGTCAGCCCATCAGCCCCAGCGCAGCAGCAGCCGCAGGTGGCACAGCAGTCTGGCCGTCAGAGGTTTCGACCCCATGGTCAACAGTTCAAGAAGATGTCTTGTTCTGGTTCGTCCAGTTCAGGTAGATCGAGTAGCAGTGGTTCTCGGGCTGAGTTTTGTGGTTTTTGTGGTGGCAAGCATCCTTCTACCCAATGTGTTGGAGTGCAGGGCTCTTGCAACATTTGCGGTCAGTATGGTCATTTTGCTAGGGTGTGTCCGTCTGTGGGATCGCAGCAAGCCGCAGCCCCGTCTCAGGGTCGTGGAGGACAGTCTAGGGGTCGTTCCCTCAGTTTCAGCCGCCCAGGATTGGTGAGACTCCGTTCAGGCCGTTTCAGCAGCCTGGTCCGTCACGATTCAGACAGTCGTCTCAGCTGTTCTATTCTGGACCATAGCATGCTCAGGCCAACGTCATGACTAGGGAGCAGGCCGAGGAGACGCCGAGCAGGGTGATCGCATGTACTTGTCTTTTTTTCGATTTTCCTGCGCGTGTGTTGTTTGACACCGGTGCATCGCATTCTTTCATTTCTGATTCGTTTTTTATTGAGCATGGTCTGCATACCATCCCTTTGTGCGATGCTGTTTCTGTTTCTAGCCCTGGCGGTGTGAGCCTGTTTTCCCAGGAGGTTTTGTTAGATGGCGTGTTGCGGTTTGGTGAGCATGTGTTGTTGGGAAATTTGATCCGTCTGATGTTGTGGGATTTCGATTGCATTGTTGGGATGGATGTGTTGTCCAACTATAGGGCCTCCGTGGATTTCTTCCATGGGATTGTTCATTTTAGGCCTTTGTCTGGTGAGAAGTGGGACTTCTACGTCCAGGATTCTCGATCGAAGATCCCGTTAGTCTCAGCGATGGAGATGTTCAGTATGTTTTCCTTAGGTAATGCTGGCTTCATGATCTACGCTTTGGATGCGTCTTCTTCTTCTCGTGTGCAGCTTAGCGACGTTCCCGTGGTGCGACATTTTCCCGATGTGTTCTCGGAGGAGATTCCTGGTTTTCCTCCGAGGCGGGAGATTGACTTCAGCATAGAGCTGGTGCCTGGCACAACTCCGATTTCTCGTGCCCCGTATCGTTTGGCGCCTGCGGAGTTGAGAGAACTCAAGGTGCAGTTGGACGATTTGCTGGAGAAGGGTTTCATCCGACCTAGTATGTCGCCGTGGGGAGAGCCCATTTTGTTTGTGAAGAAGAAGGATGGCTCAATGCGGATGTGTATTGATTTCCGCCAGTTGAAAAAAACGACTGTTAAGAACAAGTACCCGTTACCCAGGATCGACGATCTGTTTGATCAGCTGCAAGGTTCTGTGGTGTATTCAAAGATTGACTTGCGTTCAGGGTACCATCAGCTGAGGGTAAGAGATCAGGATGTCGCAAAGAATGCTTTTCGTACGAGGTACAGACAGTTTGAGTTATTGGTTATGCCTTTTGGGTTGACCAACGCTCCAGCAGTCTTTATGGATCTGATGAACCGGGTTTTCAAAGAGTTCATAGATCAGTTCGTGATTGTGTTCATTGATGACATCTTGGTATATTCTAAGACTCCTTTGGAGCATAAGGAGCACCTGAGAATTGTCCTTCAGACGTTGAGAGACCAGCAGCTGTATGCTAAATTCTCCAAGTGTGAGTTTTGGCTGGATCGCGTCGTTTTCTTGGGTCATGTTATTTCAGCCGAGGGGATTTCCATGGATCCCAGTAAGGTTGATGCTGTTCTGAACTGGGAGCGTCCCAGGAATGTGTCAGAGATTCGTAGTTTCTTCGGTCTGGCTGGCTATTATCGTCATTTCATTGAAGGATTTTCTAGCCTAGCAAAGCCGATGACTCAATTGACACAGAAGGACAAACGATTTGTGTGGACTGAGCAATGTGAGAATGCGTTTCAATTGCTCAAGGAGAAACTGACTACTGCACTTGTGTTGGCTCTGCCGTCCGGATCAGGTGGTTTCGTTGTTTGTTCTGACGCCTCGCTCAATGGATTGGGCTGTGTTTTGATGCAGAATGGTCGAGTCATTGCGTATGCCTCGCGACAATTGAAACCGCATGAGACTCGTTATCCAGTCCATGATTTGGAGCTTGCATCCGTGTTCTTTGCGCTGAAGATCTGGCGTCATTACCTATATGGCGAGCAATTGTGGTGTACTCGGACCACAAAAGTTTGCAATATCTGTTTTCCCAGCCCGATTTGTATATGAGACAGCGTCGTTGGATGGAGTTGCTAAAGGACTTTGATTGCGAGATTAAGTATCAGCCTGGGAGGTCGAACGTAGTGGCCGATGATTTGAGCAGGAAGGCTAGTGAGATGCTTGCTTCGTTGTATATCTCTAAGGATCAGGAGCATCTTAATACTACTGGTTGGAGATTCTATCCAGCTGATGAATGCGTTGTGGTTTCTTCTTTCCAAGTGGAGCCGCAGATTGTTTCTAGTATTCGAGCAGCTCAAAGGACTAATCCTTCCATTCACGAGTTGAAGTTAAAGGTCAGGGCTGGAGAACTTGAAGATTATTCTGTTTCTTCTGATGGTTGCTATAGGTTTCGTAGCAGGATGGTTGTCCCTAACCTCATTGATTTGAAGGAGGAGATCCTTCGGGAAGCGCACTGCAGCAGACATAGTGTTCATCCTGGTGCACGGAAGATGTACCATGCGTTGAAGCCGCACTTCTGGTGGGCTGACCTGAAGAGCGACGTTGCTGGATTCGTTGCTCGATGTTTGAACTGTCAGATGGTAAAGGCCGAGAGGATGAGACCTGGTGGTCTGTTGCAGAGTTTGGAAGTGCCCCAATGGAATTGGGATCACATAGCTATGGATTTTGTGACGCATCTGCCTCGTTCCAGCAGAGGATGCGATTCTATTTGAGAGGTTATCGACCGTTTGTCGAAGTCTGCACATTTTATTCCCTACGGTATGACATTTTCTCTAAGAAAATAGGCGAAACTGTACGTTGATTTCGTGGTTAGACTTCACGGTGTGCCTGTTTCGATCGTTTCCGATCGAGATACAAGGTTTACTTCCAGGTTTTGGAAGAGTTTGCAAGCATCTTTGGGTACCAGATTGGATATGAGTACCGCGTATCACCCCCAGACAGATGGCCAATCTGAGCGAACTATCCAGACGTTGGAGGATATGTTACGAGCTGTTGTGTTGGATTTCGGAGGTAGCTGGCAAGATGCGTTGTCTTTGGTAGAGTTTTCCTATAATAACAGCTATCAGGTGATGATTGGCATGGCGCCGTTTGAGGCTTTGTATGGCAGGAAGTACAGATCGCCAGTATGTTGGGAAGAAGTGGGGGAGAAGCAGCTATCTGCCCCAGACTTTGTGCAGCAAATGAAGGATCATGTTGATATAATTCGACAGTGGATGAAAGCTGCCCAGTATCACCAAGCCAGTTATGCGAATAAGAGGCGTCGACCTCTAGAGTTTCAGGTTGGTGATCAGGTATTTCTCAAAGTTTCTCCGTTTCGCAGTGTCATGCGCTTTGGACACAAGGGAAAGTTAGCCCCTCGTTACGTCGGACCGTATGTGATTGTTGATAGGATTGGCCATTTAGCGTATCGGCTGTTGTTGCCTTCGGAATTATCTTCTCTGCATGATGTCTTTCATGTTTCCATGTTGAGGAAGTACGAGCCAGATCCGTCTCATGTGCTTAGAACTGAAGAGGTTGAGCTAGATCAGACATTGAGCTATCAGGAATATCCCTTGCAGATCCTAGGCAGAAAAGAGAAACAATTGAGGAATAAGACCATTCCGTTGGTGATGGTGCAATGGAGCAAGCATGGCAGGGAAGAAGCTACGTGGGAGATGGAAGAAAAGATACAGTGCGAGTGGCCACATTTGTTTGAGTAGCTGTTGTGCTAGATTCCCAGTAGTTGTAGCTTTGGTTGTATTTCTTTCCTAGTTGTTGTTATTTGCTTGCTCAGTTATCTTGAACTCTTGACCATGTGTTAGGCGAATTTCGGTGTTGTAATTCAGAATTGTTGTTTGATTTCGGGGACGAAATCCTTTTTAGTGGGGGAGAAATGTGAGACCTGAAATTAATAAAAGATAATAATTGGATTAATTGGTTTTAGAGGAATTCTGGGTGTTTGGAATTCTTTTTGGAGGTTTCGTTTGCATTTTCGGGTCAGAAATCACATTTAGAACAATTCTGGAAATTTTGGAATTTTCGAGTTTGAAAGCTGGTTTTGCGAGAAATCTGAATTGTTTATGAAATCTGTTCGTTTCGTGAGAAATCTGTTCGGATTTGAGAAATCTGGATGTTTGATGTTGCGGCGCGTTTTGTAGCGAGAGGTTGAATACGCCGTCGTTTTCGTGAGATCTTGATGTCGCAAAGTAGCTGAGATCTGTTGCGCTTGTATATAGAAGTCTACGCGGCGCGTTTTTATCGTAGGCGCTTGTACATCGTCGTTTAGGAGAGATCTGGTCTTGTGTTAGCGCTTGAATCTGATGTAGAGATCTGCCCCGCGTGTTTTTGTGTTGAGGGCGAAACGATGTCGTTTAGATAAGTTGCTATGGCGTCGTTTGGTGAACGCTTGATGGAGAGATCTATTTCGTGAGTTTAGCATTCGGGAGATCAGATTTTAGCGAGCAGCTTTTAACGCTTTGTCTTTCAGATTTCACCAGTGTTTGTGTTTAGCGTTTCAGATTTCTTCGTGGTTTTGGAGCGACGTCGTTTTGGAGTAGAGCTCTTTAACCAGCTGTTGGTTTTTGTTAGGCAATCCAGACGTTGGGTTAGCGACCAACTGCTGCTTGTGTAAGACACCAGCTTTTGGGTTTGAGGACCAGCCGTAAGCAGCGACCAGCCGTTGGTTTGTGTTGTGACTGCTGGTTGGGATTTTAGTAGTGCATCGTCTGCTTTTGTTGGTGGACTTTTTAACCAGCTTTCACGTGTGTATTTATTGGAAGCTTTGGCCTTCAATTATTGCAACAGATTCCATACTTAGCAAATTTTCTCCCAACTTCATTCTTCACTTCTAACCCTCGGGTTACTGTTCACCGTGAGCTTCTCCGGCGACGTTCCATCGTTTCCGGCCACCGTTTGACACGTTTGAGGTTGCGTTGGACTCCTCTCGTCAAGCTCTTTCATCTCATACCAATTTTGGAGGCTGTCGTTGGCTGGAGCAAAAGCACGAAGTTGCTGTTTTCATGCGTGTATTTCGCTGTTCAGGTAGCCGTTAGTTATCTTGTTCCTAGCCTTGAATTAAGCTTCCTGTTAAGTTGTATGGTTGAGATTAGTTGCTGGTTTGAGTGATAAAATTTCCAGCCGTGAGAAATTGTTTGATGGCCGTGAGTTGTGATAGCATTTTCCTGAAATCTGTGCTCCGTGTATTTTGGCAGATTTTGTTTAGGCCGTGACTTGCTACGTTCCTTTGAGGAATCTGATTTGGGTAAATCAGAATTAGAGGTACGGATCTTGAACTTGAAATCCAGCTTGGTTTAGCATGGGATTTAATGTGATGGCTGGTGTGCATCGCTGAATTGGAATTACCGTGAACATTGTTGTGTAGTGCATGATGTGCATTATGTTTATGCTAGCTGATTTTCTATGTTTGCATATAAGCATGGTTCACACATATTTCAGCTCTTTCGTGCCTTGTATCTTGGCAGTTTGTGCCTTGTGTATTGTGCTGTTGTTTTCTTCCCAGGATACGAGGGCGAACGGCGATACCGCACTCTCATCTCCCTACTGGGTTTGTTAGCCACCATGCGCCGAGTGGTTAACTACCACAGTTCATGGGCGAGGCAAAGGCAGGTTGAGTTGTTTGATGCATCTATTCGGGTGTAGTGTCAAGGCGAGTGGCTCATTACCACACTTTGAACACACCATGTGGCCACCGTTTGTTGCAGATCTTGTGGAGCTATGTTTGAGTTCCTTGGCTCCCTTTCCGGTTGTAGCCTTCAGCGTTCGTTCTGTGTCTCATGCATATCATCTGCATTTTATCTTATGCTTTTCTTTAGCTGTTTCAGTTGCTCTCCGTACTGGGGTTTGACCCCATGTCCCTCTGGGGCTTGGTTGTTTTCCTTGCCTGTTGTGTTGTTCAGGTTTTCCAGGTTATTCAGCTGGTCGTGGTGCTGACCCAGCTAGAGGTGCCCCAGGAGGTGGTTAGAGAATCCCAGTAGCATATAGCATATTTATATGTATCAGTATTGTTAGCCAGGGGATGTCCTGTGCTTTTGTTGTAGTCTGTTATAATCGGTTGTGGTCGTTACCAGGTGTCTGATACATGTTATGCTGTATTGGTTGTTGTGGGATTGTTGTCAGGCCTCGTGCTCTAAACAGACAACACACGCGGAAGCTATCAAAAAGTGGGTAAAATTTTCGCTTTTAGGCCCGACGGTTTTAAACATATAATTTAAAATACAACGATACTTAAAATAAGTTTTCCAATTCATAAAACAACCAACAATAAAGCATACATAATTCACAACATGTATCAGACTCCCGTGCGGGTACAACAACAAAGCGCAGGGCATCCCCCTGGCTAACTGATACATATATATAAGTATGCTATATGCAACTGGGACACGCTAGCCACCTCCTGGGGAACCACCAGCTGGGTTAAAACCACGACCAGCTGTAGAACCTGGGTTTCCTGAAAACAACATAACAAGGAAACAAACCAAGCCCCGGAGGGACATGGGGTCAAACCCCAGTTCGGAGAGCAACAATACAACAGCAATAAACAGCAAGGAATAAAATGCAGATGCTATGCATGAGACACCGGATAGCAACGGAAGGCTCAACCTACAAGGGAGCTAAGGAACTCAAACATAGCTCCAAGAATCATCAACAACGAATAGTGGCCACGGGGTGTATTCACAGTGTGGTAATGAGCCACTCGCCATGACACAACGCCCAAATACCAGATGCATCAAACAACTCAACCTACTGTTGCCTCGCCCATGAACTGTGGTAGTTAACAACTCGGCGCATGGTGGCTACCGATCCCAGCAGGGAGATGAGAGAGCGGTATTGCCGCTCGCCCTCGCATCCTGGTAAGAAACAACAACAATACAACAAGGTACAAAGGCTACCAAAGCTGGAAAAAGGAATACCATGCGTGTATGCAACATGCTGGAATACAATCATATACACCTATGCAACACAGCAATAACACAATAGCATACAAAATCCTCAACAGGACACATCCAGCAGGCACGGACATTCCACATACCAGCAACTACAATCATCCAAGCCATAACCTCGCTGTAATATAATCTCAAATCCGTACCTTATACTGAGCAACAATTACCGAATACAAAGCCTGAAAATTACCGACTCCAACCTGTAAAACATACGCAAGATACAGGGAATCATCATCTAAAACTCACGGCCAACACACAGCAAAGCTCACGGCTGGGAGTCCCAAGCTCAACCAGCAATTACCACCCTAATACAACTTAACAGGGAGCTAAATCACAGCTAGGAAACGAGATCTCAACAACTAATTCGAAAACTACCTGCACGCACAACACACGTCCGAAAGCAGTAATTTCGCGATCTCTCCCCAGCGAACACTAGCCTCTGAAACTGGTATAGGATGAAGGAGCTTCTCGATAGGAGTCCAACGCTACCTCGCACGAGCAAAACAACCACCGGAAATGACGGAAATTCACCGGAATAACTCACGGTGAATAGTAACGAGGGTTTGAGAAACAGAGGTCGACAATCGGGGAAAATATTTCTAAGTATGGGAACTAATAATCCACAACGAAGACCAAGTCTTGCTATTTATAAAACTCTCAACTTCTGCTACCAGCAGGAGTGCATTTCCACCGACAAAACCAGTCGACAACATCAATATCCCAAACCAGCAGGTACCACTAACCAGCAGACGCAAGAACCAACTGCTGATTTCTCCAACAACGCTACAAAAAATCGCAAAGCAAACTAACGGATGGTTCTCAAAATGGCGTCGCACCAACTTATTCAAACGATGTCGCATAGGATGATATACCAGCAGCTGGTCTTCCAGTCGCAAGATATAACACACAACACTTCTCTCTGCTGGTACCAGTCGCAACCTCAGAACGCAGCGTTGCAACTAACTCAAACGACATCGCTCCACTGACGTCATCCAGTCGCTAGCTCTCGTGAAATACCAGCAGCAAGCTACCGTAGCGAAAATCACTCGCAGCTGGACTTCCAGTCGCAACAACGAAACGACGACATTTCCTCTTCGAGCTACAGAAATTTTGACCTGCGTTGACATCTGCTTCTGCTAAACAACCAGCAGACACACACACGCGATCTATCAGCTGGTACCAGATGCAACATCCAAACGACGTCGCGCCAACTAAACTAAACGCAGTCGTTTTTCCCTCGATACACGAAAACACTAAAGAACCTGATGATCACAACACGCGCAACCAGACTTCACGCAAACGACGGCGTTTCAGGAATCTCGCGCTAAAACACGCTTCTACTGGATTCATCACCGACCAGCTGTCACCATAAAAACCAGTTGATACTCAAAAATCTCAAAAACACGAAAACTTCCAGAATTGCTCCAAATGATATTTCAAACCCGAAAATGCCAACCAAACTCTCAAACAAAGATTTAACCAGCAGAAAACTCCCAAAAACCGATACAATCAACAAATAAATCTTAATACAAATCCAGGTCTCACATTTCTCCCCCACTAAAAAGGATTTCGTCCTCGAAATCACAACAGCAAGATACAAACAGAACTCGCCAAACACAAGGCCAAGAGTTCAAGATAACTGAGCAAACAAATAACAACAACTAGGGAAGGAAATACAACCAAAAGCTACAAACTACTGGAAATTTAGCTCAACAGCTACTCACACAGATGCGGCCACTCGCGCTGCATCTTTTCTTCCAGTTCCCAAGTAGCTTCTTCCCTACCATGTTTGCTCCACTGCACCATCACCAACGGAATGGTTTTATTCCTCAACTGTTTCTCTTTTCTGCCAAGGATCTGCAAAGGGTATTCCTGATAGCTCAACGACTGATCTAGCTCTACCTCGTCAGTTCCAAGCACATGAGACGGATCTGGCTCATACTTCCTCAACATGGAAACGTGAAAGACGTCATGCAGAGAAGATAACTCGGATGGCAACAACAAACGATACGCCAAAGGTCCAATCCTCTTGACGATCTCATACGGACCAACGTAACGAGGGGCTAACTTTCCCTTGCGTCCAAAGCGAATCACACTGTGAAATGGAGAAACCTTGAGAAATACACGATCACCAACCTGAAACTAAAGGGGTCGACGCTTATTCGCATAACTGGCTTGGCGATCCTGGGCAGCTTTCATCCGCTGTCTAATAAGATCCACGTGATCTTTCATTTGCTGCACAAAGTCAGGGGCAGATAGCTGCTTCTCCCCCACTTCTTCCCAACACACTGGCGATCTGCACTTGCGGCCATACAAAGCCTCGAAAGGCGCCATGCCAATCGTCACTTGGTAGCTGTTATTATATGAAAACTCGACCAAAGACAACGCGTCTTGCCAACTACCTCCGAAATCCAACACAACAGCACGCAACATATCCTCTAACGTTTGGATAGTTCGCTCAGATTGGCCATCTTTCTGGGGATGATACGCGGTACTCATAGCCAATCTAGTTCCCAAATCTGTCTGCAAACTCTTCCAAAACCTGGAAGTAAACCTCGGATCTCGGTCAGACACGATTGAAACAGGCACACCGTGCAATCTAACAACAAAATCAACGTACAGCTTCGCCATCTTCTTCAACGAGAAGGTCATCCCATAGGGAATGAAGTGTGCAGAATTAGACAAACGGTCTACAACTACCCAAACAGCATCGCATCCTCGGCTGGAACGAGGCAAATGCGTTACGAAATCCATCGCAATGTGCTCCCAATTCCATTGGGGCACCTCTAAACTCTGCAACAGACCACCAGGTCTCATCCTTTCGGCCTTAACCATCTGGCAGTTCAAACAACGAGCGACAAAACCAGCAACATCGCTCTTCAGGCCAGCCCACCAAAAGTGCGGCTTCAAAGCATGGTACATCTTCCGTGCACCAGTATGAACACTATGTCTGCTACAGTGCGCTTCTCGAAGGATCTCCTCCTTAAAATCAATCAAATTGGGCAACCAACCTGCCCCAGAAACACAAACAACCATCGGACGAGACAGAATAGTCCTCTAGTTCGCCAGCCCTGACTTTCATCTTCAACTCATGGATTGACGGATCGGTCCTCTGAGCTGCTCGAATGCTGGAAACAACCTTCGGTTCCACTTGGAATGAAGAAACCATCACAAAATCCTCAGCCGGGTAAAATCTCCAACCCGTAGTGTTAAGATTCCCTTGATCCTTAGAGATGTACAACGATGCAAGCATCTCACTAGCCTTCCTGCTCAAAGCATCAGTCACTACGTTCGACTTCCCAGGCTGGTATTTAATCTCACAGTCAAAATCCTTAAGCAGCTCCATCCACCGACGCTGTCTCATGTTCAAGTCAGGCTGCGAAAACAGATACTGTAAACTCTTGTGGTCGGAGTACACCACAAACTGCTCGCCATACAGGTAGTGACGCCAGATCTTTAACGCAAAGACCACCGCTGCTAACTCCAAATCATGAACTGGGTAACGAGTCTCGTGCGGTTTCAACTGCCGCGAGGCATACACAATGACTCTACACAACCCAATCCATTTAGCGAAGCGTCAGAACAAACAACAAAACCATCTGAACCGGACGGCAAAGCCAACACAGGCGCAGTAGTTAACTTTTCCTTAAGCAGTTGAAAAGAATTCTCACACTGCTCAGTCCAAACAAACCGTTTATCCTTCTTGGTCAATTGGTTCATCGGCTTTGCTATAGAAGAAAACCCCTCAATGAAACGACGATAATAGCCAGCCAGACCTAAGAAACTGCGAATCTCAGACATATTTCTCGGTCGCTCCCAGTTCAACACGGCATCCACTTTACTGGGATCCACAGAAATGCCATCCGCTGAAATGACATGGCCCAGAAATACAACGCGATCCAACAAAAAGAAACTGCGACTCTCAGACACATTTCTCGGTCGCTCCCAGTTCAACACGCATCCACTTTACTGGGATCCACAGAAATGTCATCTGCTGAAATGACATGGCCCAGAAACACAACGCGTTGCAACCAAAACTCGCACTTGGAAAACTTAGCATACAACTGCTGCTCTCTCAACCTCAGGAGAACCATCTCCAAGTGCTCCTTGTGCTCCCTCGGAGTCTTCGAGTACACCAGGATGTCGTCTATAAAAACAATCACAAACTGATCTATGAACTCTCGGAACACACGGTTCATCAGATCCATGAAGACTGCCGGCGCGTTTGTCAACCCAAACGGCATCACCAAAAACTCAAAATGTCCGTACCTTGTACGAAACGCAGTCTTCGCGACATCTTGTTCCCTCACTCTGAGCTGATGGTACCCGGAACGAAGATCAATCTTAGAATACACCGCAGAACCTTGCAATTGATCAAACAGATCATCGATTCTCGGCAACGGGTACTTATTATTCACAGTGGCTTTATTCAACTGACGAAAATCAATGCACATCCGCATTGAGCCATCCTTCTTCTTCACAAACAAAATGGGCGCTCCCCACGGTGACATACTAGGGCGAATGAAACCTTTCTCCAGCAAATCATCTAACTGTACCTTGAGTTCTCTCAACTCAACAGGCGCTAGACGATACGGGGCACGAGAAATCGGAGCTGTGCCAGGCACCAACTCTATGCTGAAGTCGATCTCCCGCCTCGGAGGAAAACCAGGAATCTCCTCCGAAAACACGTCGGGGAAGTGTCGTACCACGGGAACGTCACTAAGCTGAACACTAGAAGAAGAAGACGCATCCAAAGCGCAAATCATAAAGCCAGCATTTGTTAGAGTAGATTCCAACTAGCCAACTTGTGGCATGTGGGTTTATAGACTCTTGTAGATAACAATCTTTATATATGATATTCGCATTTATCCACGTGGCATTCTTTACTTTCATTGTGTGTATGATTATTTACAATTGCGTTGAGTAAAGACCTAGAATACACTAAAGTGTATGTTAGATGTGATAGTGGGTATGACGGCTATCATGAAACACATCTAATAGTCACTGTGTATTCTGAACATGTTCCTAGTCGATTGGGCCGTCAAAATGAGGATAAGGCCGCCCGAGTTCGAGACTAGTATCTGCGATGCGAAGTACCATGTTTCATTGGTAGGGAACAGATTGTGATGTTCTGAGCATGCAGATAGATAGTGACC